>JAECUM010010410.1:0-56452 GCA_016617855.1 Megalonaias nervosa | reverse complement strand
GTGTGTGTGTGTGTGTGTGTGTGTGTGTGAGAGAGAGAGAGAGATCATTACAGTACATAGAAAAGTACGGGGCAAAAAGTACCATATCACAACTTGTCTATAAAAAAAGCTTAATTATTATTTCAAAATTAGGATGATTACAAAGAAAAGTATGAAGCAAAAAGTACCCTGTCACAAGTTATCCATAAAATAATAATGTAATTATTATTTCAAAATTAGGAGGATCACAAAGAAAAGTATGGGGCAAAAAGTACTGTCACTAACTGTCCATAACATAATAGCTGGACAAGTATTTCAAAATTCATAAAATTTGCACAAGTTGAAGATCATATATTATTGCTTACCAAATACACAGAAAGGTATTTTGGTGAGTGACATTTTCCAGCATGATAAGGTTAATGTGATCACATCAAACTTTATAATTTTATTTAACTGATTTGTTATTTATTGTTAGTGAAACTATATTTTTCTTTTTTGTATTTTAATAAGAATTTCACCTAGAGCTCATAGTTTTTTGATACACCTTGATAAAAAGTGATATCTTTTCAGTGCCATCATAGTGTAATGATCAAGACAGTTTGAGTTGTGCAGCTAGCATTGATTTTACAAAAGTGGACAAACTTAGGCCCCATATAATGTATACAATACTATAAAATTCTATATAATGTATACAGTACTCCTTCACTATAAAATTCAATGTAATGTATAAAGTACTTCTTCACTATAAAGATACATATAACATGTGTAGTACTCCTTCACTATAAAGTTTTATATAATGTATACAGTACTCCTTCACTATAAAATTCTATGTAATGTCTATAGTACTCCATCACTATAAAGAAACATATAACAAGTACAGTACTCCTTCACTATAAAGATACATATAAATAATGTACATAATACTCCCATACTATAAAGCTCAATAGCTCACAGTACTCCCTTGTTATAAAGATCAACATAATGCATCCAATACTCCCTTACTGTAAAGATCCATTTAATGTACACTGTACTTCCTCACTTGACGGATCCATATAATGTATATAATCCTCATTCGCTATAAATATCTATATAATATATACAGTACTCTCTCACAATAAAGATCCATATAATGCATATGATACTCTCACTATAAAGTATCATATATTATATATAGTACTCGCTCACAATAAAGCTTCATATAATGTACTGTTACGTGACAAGGGCTCGTACACAGTAACAAAGAAATGAGTAAAAGCCAACAAGCTTTGTATATTTTAACAAAATAATTTATTTCCCTAGAAAACAATGTAAAATTGGAAAATAGGACTTGCGGTTTGTGAATATAATCCAAAATTTAATCCTAAGAATGAAAAATACAAGCCGTATCACTAAATAGTTCTATTAGAATCCAGGTTCGAATCTCGACGACATACAAATATGGAAGGCGATGACTTCAGATGCGGTCCATGTACAAATATCAACAATTCCTCAACTGAATCACAGTTTTTGTTTCCGAATAACTCCTGAATAAATTTCCATGAATATCTTTCAGAATTTTTTTATTGTTGAATTTCCTAGGAAGAAATTATTAAATCCAAAAAACAAATGAAAAACACACAATCTGGCAACAAATAAAAAAAAGACCTTGTTCCTTCAAGATGTTAAAATGACTCTCCCAGAAAAATATTAAGAACGCGTATTTAAACCCCAAAAACATCATTTCAAGTCTCGCGAGATGGGTCATGTGGTCTCTTACTCTAAGACATCTATCACATATGCCCGTGTAGCCCCAATCAAGAACCAATAATAAAAAAATGTTGTTTACACGTGGTGATCACGCAAGCAAAGTATGGCCTTGATACTGACCTATAATTTTAACTTCCTGTTTACAAACTTCCCAACCCAAGACGAACTAGGTTAACTAAAAATAATTATCATGTAACACGTTTTACGTCTTAGATAAACAACATTTACTAAAAGAAAATATCGAATTACTGAAAAAGAATTTTGAATCCCATGGAAATAATCATTACAATAAAATGTAATGAAACAAAAATAAAATAAAAAGAATTTTAGAACTAACACACAAACAATTTAATTACATATACATAACACTTCCCCCCATAAAGAAAAAAGAAAGATTTACATAATAAAGCTTTCTTTTAACCGAATGTAAATTATACATAAGGTAAACAAAATTACATAAGAAAATTCTTATGAATTATATAAAGTGTATATGAAATAATATTTCTATACATGGGATAGTGGATCTGCAATCAAATTGTCTTTTTCTTTGATGTGCCTGACGTTGAGATTATATTCTTGCAAAAACAAACTCAACCTTAATAATCTTTGATTTTTATTTTTGATCTTGTCGATAAAAGTAAGGGGGTTGTAATCACTATACACAACAACCGGAGAAGGAGCTGAGCTAATGTAAACTTCAAAATGATGTAATGCCAATATTAAAGCCAAACATTCCTTCTCAATTGTTGAGTAATTTCTTTGGTGCTTATTTAATTTCTTAGAGAAATAGCACACCATCAATACCATTGCTGTCTTCTTGAATCAATACTGCTCCAACCCCAACATCCCTTGCATCCATAGACAATTTAAAAGACTGCTTGAAATTTGGAGCTGTTAGAACCAGCACACTTTTGAGTATGGCCTTTAACATATCGAAAGCTTCCTGACATTTTTCGGTCCAGAGAAACTTGTTTCTCTTACTTAACAAATTTGTCAGAGGTTCAGCAATATTAGAAAAATTGGAACAAAACTTTTGATAGTATCCGGCCATACCCAAAAATCGCATTAATTGCTTTTTACTGACAGGCACAGGAAAATCAGAGATAGCCTTCACCTTAGCCTTAATAGGTTTAACTTGACCATATCCCACAATATGTCCTAGAAAAGTTACACAAGCACAACAGAACTCACTTTTAGATAAATTGATTGTCAAATTAGCATCAGTGAGTCTTTCAAAGAATTTCCGAATCGTGGCTAGATGTCCTTTCCAGGTGTCATTGTAGATGATGACATTATCAATATAAGCATCACAATTATCTAGACCAGAAGTAATCATATTCATCAAGCGCTGAAACGTACTTGGAGAACCCTTCATCCCAAACGGCATTACTTTATATTGATAGAGTCCATCTGGAGTCACAAATGCTGAAATTTCTTTCGCTCTTTCCGTAAGTGGAATTTGCCAAAATCCTTTCAGAAGGTCAAATTTGGTGACGTACTTGGCATTTCCAATTTTATCAATACAATCATCAATCCTTGGTAATGGAAATGAATCTGTTTTTGTCACACTGTTCACCTTCCTATAATCAGTGCACATACGGAACGTTTTATCTGGTTTTGGAACAAGTATACATGGTGAACTCCAATCACTTTTACTGGGCTCTATGAAATCGTTCTCCAGCAAATACTGAATTTCCTTATTCAAGCATTCCTGTTTGAGAGAGTTCATCCTGTATGGGTGTTGTTTCACAGGTTTTGAATCTACAATTTTACCGTCATGAACAATTTTGTTTGTCCTTGTAGGAATATCTGCAAACAAGTGCTCATGTTCGAATAATAACTGTTTAAGTTCATTCCTTTCTTGTTGTTGCAAATGTAAAAGATTTTGGTTCAGATGTTTCATAATTTCCGAATTCCGAAGATTTGTTGCTCCAAAATCAACAGCGTCCAATTGAATTTCTTCACTTAAATCTTCAGTTGGTGGGACAGGTACAACTAAATTAATTGCATGATTTACTTGGCTATCTCTTTCAATATGCTCCTTTAACATGTTAATGTGGCAAAGTTGTTTTTGTTTTCGCCTACCAGGAGTATTTATGATGTAATTTAAATCCTTTACTTTCTTTTCAACCGTGTATGGACCATAATACTTGGCGTGAAGGGGATTTTGTGGAATTGGCAAGAGAGCTAGAACTCTATCACCAGGCTGAAAACTCCTATCCCTTGAGTTTTTATCATAGCTTGCTTTCATTCTGGATTGAGCAGAGTGCAGATTTGCTCTTGCGACCTCACAAGCCTTTGACAACTTGTACTTAAAATCAGAAATATAATCAAGAAGATTGAGCTCAGTATCTTCAGTATCTCTTTCAACAACTTCAAAGGTCCACGCACAGTATGTCCAAAAACTAGTTCAAAAGGACTGAATCCTAAAGATTCTTGAACGGACTCCCTAACAGCAAACAAAAGTAAATGAATGCCTTCATCCCAATCTTTGCTCGTATCAAATTCCTTAAAGTTTGATGAAATCTTTCTAAAGCCCCTTGGCTCTCAGGGTGATAGGCAGAAGATTTGAAGTGTTGAATGCCTAATTCGTGCATAGCTTGGTGGAAATTCCAGACATGAAATTTGTCCCTTGGCCAAATTGAGCTAAAAACGTTATCGAAGCTTTTACTATAGTTTCGGTTTTAATATTCCTCAAATGAATTGCCTCTGGGAATCTTGTTGACGCACACATAATGGTCAACAAATATTGGTTGCCTGACTTGGTCTTAGGTAAGGGACCAACACAATCTACCATAATTCTGCTAAATAGTTCGTCAAATGCAGGAATAGGTTGCAGATGAGCCTTAGGTATCTTCTGACTGGGATTTCCTACCATGTGACAAGTATGACAAGATCTACAAAATTTACGAACATCACTTTTGATTTTTGGCCAATAAAAGTGAGTCAAGATCTTGTGATAAGTTTTATTTATCCCTAAATGACGAGCCAGAGGAGTTTCATGGGCCAAACTAAGTATTTCCTGTCTGTAAGATTTTGGAACTACAATTTGATAGTTCACTGACCATTAGTCACTAGCAGGTACCTCGGGAGGTCTCCATTTTCTCATACGAATTCCATTTTTAATGAAATAGCAGACAGGTATTTAAGTGGCTTCAGTTTCACTAATGGCCCTCTGAAACAAACAGGAGATCTCAGGATCTTTTTCCTGTTCAACGACAAGTGATTGTCGTTTATCACCCTGATTAGATTAAAGAGAATGAGTATTTAAAAGGGGATCACTGTGATCAATACATTTTGATTGATCTAATTTAGAAGTGAAAGTAATGTCATCAAAAGCCTGACCAATACATGTGTCAGCTAAAGGAGTATTTTCCTTATCAGAATCATTCTCAAGAGCTTTCTTTGACATAGCTCTGGTAACTGCACAAGCTGGGTATAAATCAGGGTATTCTTTTTCAATTGGATCAACTTTCTGATCCAAAGAAGGCTTGCCAGTTACAAGTGGATTAACCACAACCTTGTCTCCAGCTAGGTTGTTGCCTAGCAACAAGTGAATGCCCTCAACGGGTAAAGTAAACGCTATTCCGACTGTCACAGGTCCTGAAACTAAGTCTGATGACAAATTTACAGAATGGAGAGGAACATCAACAAAGCCGCACTCTACTCCCTGAATGAGAACACTCTCATTAGAACAGGACTTCTCAGAAGAAGGCAAAGTAACTGATAATAAAAGACTCTGAGAAGCTCCTGTATCCCTTACAATTTTAATAGGGACAGGATTGGCCAAATCACCCAAGAGTGATATAGAACCCTTCGACATGAATGGTTCATAATTCTCCATAATAAAATCAGACTGGGGTTTATTAGACCCAGCAAATATATTGCTTTCAATACATGACCGTGACCTTGACCTCTTAGAAATAAGAGCATTTGGGATAGGTCTATCTTTAATTTAATATGATGCCTATATTTCAATTTCAAGCAATCAGAAATGACGTGTCCTTTTTTCTTGCAATAGGTGCACGTAGGAGTACACAAGGATTTTGAATCAAGTTTATCAGAAAGCTTGATTTTTAGAAGTTGTGCCAGACGGAGTTTTAGGAGGAGTCGTATTGGGCTGAAATATCTTTCTACTAGTAGACTGCTGAGTGAATGATTTGCCTACAACAGGAAATTTATGAGTTAAGGAATACTCATCGTCAGCAAGAGCAGCATTTTCCAAGGTTTCAATCTTATGCTCTTCAAGATGATTCTTAATGTCATTAGGAACACAGTTGTTTATTCAGACTACACTTAGACGGAAATGACCTTGGAAATAGTCAATCGTTTTCGCGGAGTGTTTACACTATCGCGCACCAGGGTGAACTAAAAATAATGCTAATTTAACACCTTTTACGTTTTAGATAAACAAAATTACTGAAACAAAATATCAAATCCCGTGAAAATAATCATTACAATAAAATGTAATGAAATCCAAATAAAATAAAAAAGAATTTTAAAACTAACACACAAGCAGTTTAATTACATATACGTAACAGTAGTAACATAAAACCGTTCTTTCAGAGAATAAAAGAAAATATATATTTGGGACAAATTTTTAAAAAAGCTAATAGTGAGATTCAAACATTGTTCTTCTTGATGACAGGTCGATATGCTATCACAACACGAAGCAGTTGATAATATGCGCATGAAATTCTTTGATCAGAATGTTATCAATGTTTATTGTCGGTCGCTTGACTTTTCTGGGTTGAGCGCCATTTTTCAGCACATGATAGGCTATACATGGCGGCCATTATATTTGGTGAAGGAAACACCCGGGAGGAATCTAGGGAAGAACCACCGACGTACCGGAAGCTAATGGCAAACTTTCTCTTTTAGCCGAGCCGAGACTCGAACGCACACGGAGAGAGATGAGATGTCTCTGATCTATAAAGTCGAGTGCCTTAGACCACTCGGCCGAGATGTCTATTGAATACAATTTCTTGAACGATTAAGTAAAATTTATTCCAGTCAGTTATCAAAATCATTTCTCTTGGAAAATCCACTAACTCACAGAAAAGCGTAAAATAAGGATCACGATTACATTTCGCCAGTCACTATTATTTGTATAAAAACAATGTGGCTGGCATATATGTTGGGTCAAAACCATTTGCTGTGAATAAATATCCTCTTCATGAAAATCGTTGCATAAATGGTTTGCTAATATGTTGGAGACGTACACGGTACCAGTTGGTGATATATTCACAATGTACGTAAATAAAATACACGTGATCATTACGTGTTCCATTTCATGCATGACTGTGTTAATGAGCATTATTTAATGAAAAATATGTTTACTATTCCACCTTGTACGCTGTAGAATCTTTTCTGTTGCCTTTGAGTGTAATTGACTATTAACTGGCTATATGTGACTTTCACTGGATTGGACAGTTTCACTGGATTCGGCGCGGTACCCAGTATAAATTAAGTGCAGTTATTTCAGAATAGCATAGTGTATTCAAAAGCTGAGATATCGTTGAGCGTCAATTGCTTGTGAAAACGCATTTGGAGAGAGGAAACCTTCTGTAACTCTTGGTTGACATTAGGAGGATTAACAATAGCAAAACATCTGGAGTAAAGGACAATTTAACAATATGGAAAACTGGACACCACTGAATACCTTGTTTATCTGCATCATCCTAATGATGCTCAAAAATACAGCGGCGGCTGCAGCGTCTTGCCCAACCGGAGACTGCGTCACATACGACATATCTACCCAGGCTACTTGCACGGAAGTCATCAGCAAGCTAAGTACAAGTGATTGCCGTTGGGCAGCTGGTTTAAACATCAACGTCGACCAGGTTATTCTCAAAGGCAGGATAGTGGCCTACAAGATACAATGGTTCAGCGGATCATGGTCTGGCTGGTATGTTCCTGGCATAAATGACATTGACTACAAGTACAATCCAACTGGCAGAACCTGCTCTGTTCCGTACAATGCAAATACTATGAGACGGATGTGGTCCTATTTCTACGATCACGCTTTTTCGTACATCATCTGCAAGAATCCATAAAAACAGAATTTTAAAGTGTGAATTTCCTCTTTGACAAATACATACATTGTATCAAGAAACTTTCTGAAGGGACAACGATCAAGCTTAGAGTATTGTGACTTATTTTGTTTGCTCTAATTTTCTTTTTCAATGGCTATTTCTCGCTTACATGTTATTTCCTAAGTCGAATTGATTGAGTATAATACTTTAGATGACATTTTCTTGGTGCAGTATAGATTTTATTTATATGTCGATTTTAAAAAGAAGAATACTATATTTTTTGTCAAACATTTTTATTGCATAGTCTCCAATTATAGAAATTTAAGTATTCTCTATAACAGTAGTTTTCATCATTTCAGGATATTCCTGTCCTAATTTAAGTTAGTTGTAGTGTGCAATACAAAAGAAAAGAAAATAAGGAGGCACGCTTTGTTTTGATTATTTTCGTGAATCGAAGCAGAAGAACTGAATACCGAAACTTTAAAAAGAACTTTCCATGCCCTTTTCAGTCAGTGTTTTTTTATATTAGCCTATATCATGTATCTAGCTTTTGTATTATTATTTATATATAAATGAGAGACATCGGAATTGTTGTACTTTTTAGTTATTACTGTTCCAACTTATTATTTTGTAAGTGTCAATATTGTAATTCTCTCGTCAGGCAGTGCTCTTGCTTGTCTGTCATATCTCTCCGTCAGTTATTTTTGAACGAAAAAACACAATAATTGGATGATATAGATGCCGTTGAGTAGCGCGATGTAGATGGATATCATTGTTATTTTAATTCCTCCAAACCTTTGGTATGTGCATATTTGCAGCTCAAAAGACTATGGGAAGATGTCAAATTTGCAAAACTAATGGGTGAGAACAGGAACGGCTTAAAGTAATTGTTCTTCATGGGACTTAATTAATCGTTTCATCTCATAAAACTTGTACTTCACAGTCAGACTGGGTTGGGAAGTACCTTGCTAATTTTGCAAAGATATGATTAAATGTATTGGTGGATTTTTATCTTGATTTTCATTATATGCCAGACGAAATTATATGACATGGTCAGCAATTAACTCTTAATACATAATTCTGGAGACCTTAAATCCATTCACTTAGTTACTACATTTATCATCATTCAATTTAATTCAAAATTAAATTTAAAATGCAGGTATTTTTTCAGTGTACAGCTTGACCTAAGATAAATATGCAATGAATGGAACACAAAATTAAAGATCAACAGAATAAGGTATCAACTAGTTCACCTATGCCAGAGCACGGGTTGGAGTAAACATAATTTTAAAGGTCTCACGTATACCTCTAGAGCGTACATAACAATAATTCCTTAATATAACTAAAAGGGTATCTCCAGTCTTCCCTAGGAACTATTACATAATAGGAGAAAGGCTACTGGAGAAACACACCCGTCTACTGCATACCGCATAAACCTACACAGAGAATATTGTTGCAGGTATGATCATCCGCTTTTCGTAGAAAATATAATGTACGTTAAATTCCTATTATGTAGGAAAGTGAAATTCCCCTTTGCAACACACTGAGTGTATGATTGATACAACAATAATGTGTATATGTAGGAGTTTAATAACGTATGTCTACATTGAAACAATCATTCATTTTTAGAAGTTTTGTTGTCGTGTCGCCTAAAGAGTATATCTTATCAATTTCTTTGATCATCAGCATCACAAATTATTCTATATCGACGTCAGTGGTAACACAAGCATATTTCAACGGAGCCAGCTTAACATCATGAGTGCAAAAATGATATATTTTGTGCCACTTCATCTAAATTTTTAAATGTATCATAGGAGGCTGTAAACATGTGACCTGCATGAATCTCTGCAGGCCAATCACGTTTCAGTATGAATTTCTGCAGGCCAATCACGTTTCAGTATGAATCTCTGCAGGCCAATCACGTTTCAACATGAATCTCTGTTGGCAAGTAAGGCTCGAAGTCTGGACAAATGCAAACGATTTCACTCAAAACAAATATTCCAAGTACGCAATGGATAGGCATTACATTTGAAGAAACGTCCAAAGAAATTTATTCCATTACCAGAGGACACTGATAGGATTGGTGCAGAAAAATGTTTGAAACATCAGTTCTGTTAAAATGGGTGATTTTAATTTATTAAATTTACCAAATATTCACAATATTAAGATTGCACATGGAATTAACAAAAATGTTTCAATGGACAAAAGATTTATGCGAATCTGATTCAATGTTCATTCCAAATTGTAAAAAGCAATTATATATACTTTCCAGTATGCCCATACGAATATAGTCGAAATTAGTTTCATTGACTTTCACATTTCTACCCAAAGTTCAACATTTGAAGATAAAATTAGTGTTTTCATGAAAATAGTTATCTCCCTCTCTTAGTTTAAGCGAGACAACGTGAATGAGAGCAAGGTTTAATGTTTCCATAACTGTTACTAACAAAAACAGGAAAGTCACAATATTTTAGACAGTTGTAAATGCAACTGGATTGTGTCCCTTGAACGAAGACGCAATTTTCATTGTAAGAATTTATGAATAATATGTTATGTGCCGGATTATGCATGAATTATATAAAAATATTATGCTGCTTTGGTTGTATCACTCCAGGTACAATACTTATTCGGCGCTATTAAATTGCCCCGATATTATATATATATATATATATATATATATATATATATATATATATATATATATATATATATATCCGTCATCATATCGCGTTTAAGTATTTGAATGGTATATCGGTGATACCTTATCAGGTCTTATACACTGACAGCTATTACTTGGGCAATGAAAATCGACATAAAAATATTTTCCTTCAATAACAATAGGTGAATCAGTTGCGATTGAGGAGAATGGATATTATTGTTAACCCGGGACGTATTCAGTTCTGCCTGGATACACTTATCTTTTAAAACCCTCTGTACTGAAGTAACGTTCCTTTACTGCATAGAATTATACCCTGAATTGATCTTTCTCTGTTGCACCAGATTTTGAGGATTTTGATTTATGTTATTTAACCAGAATATTTTGTTCTGGTGCATTTCATGCATGTATATGGTTTAACTATTTGAATCAAAGGTCTTAAGTGACTTTTAAAAATGTTATTGTGTCAATGTTTTCAGATAACTTTGAAAGGATTTAATATAACTTGGTTTGAAAATGATTCTTAATGAGTTGAATGTAATAAACCACGTACATTAAAAAAATTAACTTAACAGTTGTGTTCTAACGTGGTTCTCGTACGCGGCATCTCAACATTGTACCACTGAAAGTAAGCAATTTACAATATGGCTAGTGTAATTCTTTGGTGATAATGTTATCGATATCGACTAAAACAATTCACATGTGAAAAATTAAAAGTATTACTTCACTCTAGTGAGTTATTAAAATTATTTCTCTTGGAAAGTCCACTGATTTACGAACCAGCATAAAATAAAGGATCACTATTAAAATAAATAAATAAATGAATAAGTAAGTAAATAACTAAATAAGTAAGTTAATAAATAAAGGTACTTACTGATTTTGCTAATTACTATTATTTGTATGTGGATATGCACAGACCAGTGATCCGTTTAGAACGTGTGAAAAATAAAGTGCACGTGATTATTACCTGCTTAATTTCATGTGTGATGCTAACGAGCATACTGTAAGGAGACAAATGCCTACTACTCCACCGATTACACGTTACATTTATTTATACTACCTTGGGGAACAAATGTGTCTCTCTCCATAAATTCATAAAGTTTTTAAATTTGCAAAGACACGACTCACTCTTTGACTATCACTTGGACATCATCTGCACGAATTTATATGCTAATTACCGTGTGTAAATTTGAGCTGTTATCTGTATTTTATTTGTATTGTGTGATTGGTCTTTGTTCATAACTGATGGCCTACCTGACTAATGTCCTTTCTGTAAATTACATATTACATAGCTAATTTATGTATATGCTTTTAGGCTATATATTAGGATTATTATTAGTAGTAGGTCAAGATCTTTTGTTGGATTAGAGTTCAGGACATTGGTTTTTCCGTCGAGAATTTTTGGTGTACCTGCTATTTGATATGTTCTTCCCTAACGTTTTTGTAATAGACCTGATATTGTTGAAAACTTTGAATGTTCTAGAAATTAACTTTTGCTCCTCATCCTGATTCCTCAAACTGTGACTTAGGTTTTTATATAAGGGTACTGTACACATAATTTATTTATTCCTATCTTTAACTTTAGTTATGTTCAGATATAATATGAGATGATTTATTTATTTAAATTATTCATTGGAATTACTTTGTGTACAAGAATACTGTTGGACTAAATTGCTATTTTGGGATTATTGTGAACTCATTTAGAGACATTTTGGATTATATCATTGTGATACATCATGACTGTTAACACATCAGCACTATTCCAGGCTATTGGTACGTCAGCGTTCAAGATTGGAATTCATTCGGAACACCACTGGAATTAATTCCGAACTCGATATTTTTGGACTTATGATAGAACATTTAGGACTATTTGGGATTTAATTCAGAATATTGTAAGGTCTTTCTAAATTTTCACTTTCTATATTAGGATATTTATTAAATTTTGCAAACGTTTTGGTTTCGGCTCTTTTCTGTTACTTAGATTCAAACCATAGAGTCGTAATAGCAAGAGTAGAAAATGACAAAATAAAATTTAAGGTATATTTATCTCTCATTCTTATAATTACTCTCCTTCTTCGAGTTCAGACAATTTTCAACCATCAACGTTTGAGATTTGTTTCATTCTTTCTTTTATTTCTGCCATTTTGTAATACTATGCATTAGTGTTAACTATTTTTCTTGTAAAAAAAAATTGATACTTATGAGGAATTGTGATGTAGTCAGTAAAATGGTTCCACGAAGTAATGCTACCTATGTAACTGAAATAATACAAAATTATATGGTATTTTTTAAATAAATAATTCCAGTATTTCTTCGTTAATACACACCAAGAAATTTGTGACCAAACCAGTAATAATAGTTCTCATGTAATTGACAATTTTGCAAACTAGGAGTTAGGGTTTTGTAACCAAAGACTGAAAAAGATTTCTTGCCAAGTCTGTTGTGTCAGCCTGTTTGATTCTGAATTTCACCATATTCAAGAGAGAGAGAGAGAGAGAGAGAGAGAGAGAGAGAGAGAGAGAGAGAGAGAGAGAGAGAGAGAGTGTGTCAGTTAGCTGTAAGCATCTCTAAAGAATTTCACTTTTGATGAACTACAAAAATAAATACCTACATCATGACATGATTCTGGTTGTCGAATTGTTTATGTCGTGATAAATAATGTAAGATAAATAGTGTAAAAGGCTAAAAAATAGGAAATACATCCTGGAACCCCAAGTTCCATAATAATACGTAATAGTACACATTAGGCTGATTTTTCTACTAAAGATAGATGACAAAGATTTCTGACTGTAAAAGCTTTTAAAACTTAATATATTTACATAACTGTCTAATGCGAATGCATTAGTTCAATTTCAGTCAACGATTTTCTTTAATGTATTTTCCTCTTTGATTCAATCTCGGACCATAAAGATCTTTAGATATGTTTATTTCCACCCTAGGACCTGTTTTAATTGCACATTTGCCTCGAATAGAAATCTTTTTATACGTGCATAAATTGTAATGTATATATACCGTATGCCTATGTCAATAAACACTCATCAGAATATGTACGATATCACCATAATAAAAATGATGAGTCTGCGAGTCACCTGTATTAATTAAATTCTTCAATTTTACACCCGTTTAATATTAATCATTCTGAAGGTAAAATATGTGTACACATGAGAGAGAGAGAGAGAGAGAGAGAGAGAGAGAGAGAGAGACTTAAGGCTTGGGTTCTAAGCGATAATCCAGGTGGGCTACAATATATAATTTTCTAGCACTTCTAACATGTTTCACATAGCTAATGAGTTTCCTTCTGCAAAAAAGGTAAAAAAGATTTCTGATTATAAAAGATTTAAAATTTCATGTATTGGTTAATAACCGCCTAATGTAATCTGGCAGTCTAATACAATTTCACAGTCAACGATTTTCTAAACTGCAGTTTCTTTTCTAATTCTATCCTGGTGGAAAAATTATCATGCAATGTTATTTCTGTTTATTTCGTACCCAAGGGTAATGTTTCATTTCCAAAATTATTTGTTCGATTCGAACTCTTGTTGTACGTGCATAAACTGGAAATTATATATTATGTACACCTATGTGAGCAAACTCTAGTGTGTGTGTGTGATTTGGATTTTTAACGTAGCTCTAATAATTTTTCAGTCATATCGCTACGATGTCTGCACTATGGCAGTTTATAGTGATGTCTTGCACTGAGGCATCGTGCCCCAGACATGTAGTACCATGTCCCACCCAGTAACATTATCCTGACACCAGGCCGACCAGTCCTAACAATAACCTCTTAATACTGAGCGCTTAGCGAGACAGCTGATTGTACCATTTTTAAAGTCTTTGGTATGACTCGGCCGGGGTTCGAAACCGTGAACCTCCCGCATGCGAGGTGGACACTGTAACCACTAGGTCACCGGAGCGGTCGAGCACACTCAGTAAAATATAGGGCAAAATACCATTACTGTATAATTAGAAGGGTGATTCGAGTCACCTATAATATGAAATCTTCATATTTACACACCTTTTAAACTGATCACTCTAAATATAAACATCCAGGGTGTGCGCGTGAAGGAGGTAATACTATAAATAGGAGTTTGGGTTCAGAACTATATTCCTGGCGGGCGAAAAATCATAGCTCTCTGATATGTTTAACATAGATAATGAAGTTTTTCTATGTAGCTTCACTTCATGAGTGATATTATGCTACCCACTTTTAGCACCTGTAGCCCACTCGGCGGAGAACTCTTCGTTTCTCAAGAATATGGATGGTTTTACTTAACTAATCATTCCGAGCTCGAGTACATTTTTCTTGCCTTTCTGATGCAACATGACCTGACGTGCTGTTAAAATGAGTCAATCAAAGTTTCTCTTCAATGCACAGTCACTTATCGATAGATATACGTGCATCCTCTTTGATGTTTAGATTGTAACATTGTTTATGACGTAGTCTTGTTTATGCTTGTACAACTGTATGGTTTTAAATTATGTAACAGAAAGAAGCAAATCCAACAAGTTTGGTAAATCAACAAATAATTTATTTCCATGGAATACAAAGTGAAACTTTAAGTGGAACTTACAATATTATGAATTAAAGTCCAAATAATCTTAATTGTCCTATCGCAAGTCCAAAAGTATAGAATGTTCCGAATGAATTTCAATAGTCTTAAATGTCAACATGTATGTAAATAATATAATCCAAAATGTTTTGAATGAGTAATCAATAATCCTAAATAAGTGTTTTTCTCCAAAAAGTCAATGAGTAATTTGTAATTCCAATGAATAATTAAAATACATAATTCATCTAACATTGTATCTGAATACCAACTATAAGTGATTCCAGGGACTGATCATAAAACAGGAATGATATATATGAGCTAATTTACAAACTTTATCATGTGTTTCTGTCTAAACACATTTATGACGTAGCAACTGTATGAAATCTCCGTCTGCCACGTTGCAGTATGAAGTAACAATTAATAATTAACGACTGATGCATTACCTAGGGAAGGAATCATCATAACGTGGTGATTTTATGATTCTCAACGATTAAATATCTGTCTGGGATGAAAAAAACGAACCACAATTACGTTGGAGGGCACTAAATCGCTGAGTCTGGACTGTTCATGCACGGTTTAGCAATGTTTCTTTTCATTTTTATTCTTCAAAATAATGAGAGTCCCCGTTGTTCATGATGTCACATTGGCTACAGTTTTCATAATTATTCCATGCACTAAATTTTAGTCCAATGAGTTTTGCTGATAAAATGTAAAATGTTACAGGCAAAAATGTCAGAGAATATACTGAGATGGAACACGCACACAAACGTTCTTGTATATCGAGGACTCGGTGTGGAACCCCAAACCGAGGACATTTATTCTGGCAATCTTGGAGGGAAAAGAAATACATTTTCTGGCAGTAAATTTATAGAAAATGGAGACTTGTCAATAATAGTACTTTATAATTAATTCTGAGGAATATGAAATTTTGCGATACAAGTGAGGACTCGCACGTTTGCACAAATAACTTGTGGAATCCGCTCAAACTAAGGACACACATAACTACTGACTACAACACCCTCTGCGTATTGCCCCCAATAAGCAATTTACACACAAGGAATAATGTTGTTCTTATCTATACTGACTGCAACACTCACACTCGAGGATTGTGTCCATTTGTCCATCTGTGCATACTACTTAAAAATGAAAGATTTAAAGTCAAATGGTAAAAGTGGAAGTTTCAAATTAAGGAAAGAAAATAATTAAAGATACAAGGAGGTATAATATGATAAAAATCCAAAACCAACTGAAAAGATTCTAGATCTGCCGAGGCATTGATAGTTTGTGGGAGTTTGTTCCACAGTACAATGGACAGAAAAAATAAATGAATATTTATTATGAATTGACGTTCCCTGGATATGAACAAATAAAAGAGAATGCATTTGTCAGGCCATTCTGGTTGGTTGTCTTATATAAGGTGAAAAACGAATATCCGCATGTTTGTGTATAATTATATGACCAATCGAGTATCTGTCAGCCCGATTACAAACCTAATTTGTTTTGCATATTTTCTATATTTGTAACGTGCAAATCTGGGGTTTAATCCAATGATTGTGTTATTTTATTTGTAAATTATTTCATTCACATGTAGATGTGTATTCATTATTGATATTTTATTTATTTAGCATCAAATTGCTGCATAGTTTTACAGTTTCAATATTTTCTAGTTCAGTTCATTACTGTTGTGACACTTATTTGGGTCATTAGAGGTCAGCACCAAAAAGAACACCAAAAATGTTGTGTAAATACCTGAGCTGTTCCGAGGCTGGAGGAAAAGAAATTGTTATTCGACGAGAACATTGATATCTCAAGGGTGAGGTCTACAGTTGAATTAGAGAGGTCTCCAATTCTATTACAGGGATGTGCAGTTTAATTATAGATGTCTACAATTAGAAGAAACAAATAGTGGGCGATAATTGAACTAGAAAGGTCTCTAACTGGCATATACAACTCTGATTAAACTGTATAATAATATAAACAAAACACAGTACTTTGTTGAATTGAACATATGTAAAATCGATCGCCCATACATTTATATAAAAAATCAAGATGATCACCATATGTTAGCCTTTTTTGTGGCAATAAGGACAAGGAACGTGCTGACAGTGGTTGCCTTCTTGTCGTATTTCCAAACCATTTCCATCAGAAAAGAAGCTGGATTGGTAATTTATCCACGATGTACGATACTGGACAGAACAATTTGACTCTGGGGGTTGATAGAGCGAACTTCGGCTAGCAAATCTTACAGGGTCGATAACAACTCATTCTCATAACTCCGTGTGAAGCCAAAATAATCTAAATGCAAGGCTGTTATCGACATGCTCCCTCCTCTTCCTTTCCATTATTATTATTATTATTATTATTATTATTATTATTATTATTTACACAATACTAACAATTTCTCGCTAAATTGTTCTCATAAATGAGACGTTTTAAAATTGATAAACAAAGTGGAAAGAGGGAAGGAGAATTATAGTGGTGATAGCTTTGGTCAAAATAACGACTAAATGTTCCATTATTTTTTTTGGAGTGATCAATATGCATATATGCAACATCTGGAACAGACGACAATAAATTACATTACATAAGTGAAATTATGTTATGTGCTAAAATAAAAAAATTTAATATATGCTTAATTGAAATTAAGATATCAACTTAAAGAAAGAACGGTGTCTAATTTCCTGTAAAATGTATGATTTATCAATGAGTAAATATTGATTTATTTAATTTTTAAAAAGCTATTAAAAAGTCCCCCTAATATTAAACTGGTAAAAATAAATACATAGATCACAGCCCATGATACGATATCAGCGAACCCTTCATATTTTGTTTCAGTGGTCATGTTACATTAGCATTAACATTTCCGAAAAAGTTTAGGATTGAACAAACTAGACAACAATAAACCCTAAAGTAATACGGCATAATGTGATAATTATCAGGCAATTTAGTGTTGAGGGTGTTAATTCATGGATTTAATGCTTCAGAAAGTAATAGTTACGGTACCCCATTAAAAACTTGCAGACAGATCTTGCAAAGCAGTTTGTACAAATTTCGAAAGCTTTATCGTACATTCCATAAACTGTCTCATTACTATAATCAGTATTAGAAGAAAATGTAAATTAAACAACATTTTATACTTTACGTTCATCCCATGCAAATGTATACACAGGTAATAGTTCTTAAAATAATCAAATCATTTGAATGCATAACAAATAAACCCTGAACCTTTTGCTTTTCTTGTTCCCGTCTTGAACTGACACTTACACAGATTAATTTAAGAATGATTTAAACGCTATCAATTCATCCATCTCTCCATAAATATATCTATCCTAAACATGCCTTTTGCTGTTGTTGTTGTTGTAGGGTTTAACGCCATTTTTCAGCACACGATAGGCTATACATGGCGGCCAGTATTAATGGTGGAGGAAGAACCCGGGAAAACCCCGGAAAGAACCACCGACTCAAGAGAAGCTACTGGCAAGCTTTCTCACATACCCACATTGGTCGAATCCGAGACTTGAACCCACGCAGACAGAGGTGAGATGGCAGTGATCCGTAACGGATAGCGCTTTAGACCACTCGGCCACTCGGGGCCCCCCATGCCTTTTGCGAACCTTTGAGAGAAACTACGGTTTGATGCCTTCTTTTTGCATTGATAGTTTCTTTATGTATATTATGTGGAGATATGGCAACATGATTAACATTCCAATAAAACAAACAAAACGTGTTGGGTGCAGCTCCTTTGGATTCACGTGATTGATTGTGCATTATAGCTACTAATATATTTCAGTCTCAGTATAGAAAACATGACAACTGCTATTTGGTGGAAATACTTTTGAATAATCCTCGCTGTTGTTGATAATGAATAACTTTAATTTATTGATTCTAGGTCACTACTCTCTCATAATGGTGCAGCTAATTGCTTTTTTTTTCAAAGGAATATTTGGCATTTTGATGCATTCATGAAATCTGCTAGAGATATTCACAATCGTGTATCGTTTCAGAAAGGAAAAACAAAACAAAACACTAAACATTTGAATTTCAAGTTGGCAGGAATGTGTTGCTACTGAAATTTACCTAGTTGTCCAGTTTAGATGAAGTGTCCATGTCCATGTTTGTGAGAGTGCAGTAACTGAATTTACTGAATTTACAGGTATTCCACCTTTTCAGATAGAGCAGGAAGCCGACAGAGGATGACACGGCTTTTGTCGTCCGGAAGGTGAACAAACTGCACAGGACTTAAATGGCACTGAGTGAACTATCAAGTTTGGTGTAACGAAAAGTCATGAACCTCGCTGTATCCCACGTGCTTAGGTGAAAGGTGCTGAAAGGATCAATCCTCGGCCTGAATTATTAATGTCAACCTCTCAAAATGGCCATTCATGGTAACTTTCAATCTAAATGGAAGAAATGCTGGACTAAATGCTGCTTTTGTCAAAAGAACAAGAAAGAAGAACTCCAATCACCATCAAGTTCCTACAGCGGAGAACAAAATGGCTATAGCGACATTGCAGCAAATGCTGTAATGCTATTAATGCGTTACCCATCTTCCTGGATCCAGCCAGATTAGATTAAGGTGGTGGTACATAAAAAAACACTGATAAGGAACAAAGGAACGTTAAACCTGTAGACTGATAGTCAACAACACAAAGTTACAATCTACTGTTGAAACTAGCAGTTCCTAGCAATATTTCTCTATCGTCCGAATGTTTTTCGTGTGAGAATGAGGCTCCAGAGGCAAGCAATGACCATGAAAGTGATTGACTGACTAAATGAATATGCAAGACTCTTACTAATGGAAAGCTCTAGGCAAACTTCAAGGGTGGAGATGTTGTTGCACATGAGCTGAAGTACCAACCTGTATGCTTGAGAGGATTATACATGTATAACAGAGTCCACCTTAACCATCTGTGGTCGATGCTAACATGGCACGAAAGGCAATCCACTGGCATTTTCTGAAATAGACTCATATATAACTGAGCTTCAATCTTGCAGTGAAGATACTACTCCCACCATATTGATATTTGCGGATATAGACAAACTATATTAGCAACGACTTGACCAAATGGGTTCAGAGTCACCAGATGTCAACACGAGTAAGCTAAAAGGTCAGTTTTTATCGTATTATCCAGAGCTAGAATCGCACCAGAAAGAAGGAGATGTATTCATTGCTTTCACTAAAGTTGTTCGCTTAGTCCTCTAGCAAGCTTTTGAGTACGGTCAAGACATTCTCCTTGCAAACGTTTTCAAATAATGCTTGATCAAAAGTATTAATTTGATAAAACTTTCCGCTACGGATATGTTTAAGAAGCTATCCAACCAACACGTCTTCACTTTGTGGGCATAACTGAACACGGTGCAGATATAAAATCACAGTTAAGGTTTGATGCATCGAAAAGAGACGTGGTTATGACACGGCTTCTTCATTACAACTGCAATGCAGGTACAAATAAGGAGCAGAAACACACAGACACTGCAAAGATCATGAGACTGCCTTCCATGATTACATAAGAATGGCTATATTTGCAGAGACAAGAAACGGCAACTTCCTTTACAAAGACGAATAAAATCCAAATTCAAATTCATCTTCATCCCGAATCTTAGTTTTGTCTATGCTATTTACTAGGTTACGAAGGCAACGGGAACCCCGAGTGGCCGAGTGGTCTAAAGCGCTCACCGTTACGGATTATTGCCATCTCACCTCTGTTTGCGTGGGTTCGAGTCTCGGGTTCTGCCAATGTGTGTATGTGAGAAAGCTTGCCAGTAGCTTCTCGTGGGTCGGTGGTTCTTCCGGGGTTTTCCCGGGTTCTTCCTCCACCATTTATACTGGCCGCCGTGTATAACCTATCTTGTGCTGAAAATGGCGTCAAACTCTACAACAACTACAACAAAAACGAAGACAACATCTTACAGCATAATATCAATGTGGACGATGTTGTTAGTGTATCGTCATCAGCTCACTATGCATCTCACAAGAAAAGTCAGAAATATGAAGTCAGCATCGCCTGTCGTCTTATGCGATATTGCACATTCTGTTGCCATCATAAAACATGTGATAAAGTTAGACATACGGTAACATTTCGGAATCCAGGACAAACACGTGTAAGTACTGCCGACAAGACATTCTGTGCACTAGTCAAGCACATACAGCGGCATTGGCCTGAGTTCTATGGTTAGGACAAATATGGAAGATTACAAATTGTAATGGCTGCGTTCAGGACAACTTAATCTCTGCTTCAAGCCTCATCTGGCACTGAAGAATTCTTCCTGTCTGCATAATACATTACAAGACCATATCCAGCTTATTAGATAACAGCATACACTCTTTACGAGCTCGTGAAGGCAGCACGCGCTGAACATTGCAACGGCGTGGCTTTAAACTCAGAAAACATCATTAGTGCTGACGTATACGGCAGAGTCCAGAGCTCCAACTCTGGTTCCATGTATTGAAAATGGAGCTGACAATGTTCACACTGATACGGTCATATACTGAAGAAAACTTTGCAACTGACCATTAAGAACTATCTGAATCGTTAACATACTCTTTTGCCAACAACAATGTGAATTATGCACAGTGGCTTCCCATTCACCTTAAATACGTGATGCCCTATCGAATTCTCACGAATAGCCTTTGAAAAGGCTCACGATCAGGCCAAAGCAGTCATCACAAGTGACTGAGTAGCCACTAGCGTGACCGAAAATCCATCGGCACTTCGAAGGATTGATGGTGATTGGTCCTCGGGTGAACAAACTAATCGCTGAGTACGCGGCAGCATTGGTGGTTAAAGATGCACAAGAGCAGCAGCCATCTTGCAGAAACATAAAAATCAAACAGTGAGTCAGACGTAAATGTGCTCATGATGTTTCAACAGTCTAGAATACTCTGCCACTTCGCACAGTGAATACATCTGATCTGACGAATGTCCCTTGCCACAACAGAGGCATACTGCGCCAAGTAGAGCAGAACTGACAGTTTGATATATATTTACCATCCAGCTTCAAGGCTAATAAAATGTCCAAGCTCGGTCATGGAGATAGGAGAAGTGTGGCAGGAACAAATAAGATTCCAAGAAAGTGGGTAAGCTTCCTGAAAGATGAAACTAACAAAACAGAGTTATTCTATATCATTGCGGACATTATAATTTATGTACGCACAACATACAAAGTAATTGTTACACCAAGAGTAAAATGCCATCAGCAATCAAAATATCAGCCTGAAGATGTCTCCCTGTTTTCGTCAAGAAGCGGATACCCGCATTTCGTACATGCCAAACATGCAATGATGGTAAGCAACAGGGTTTTATGATCAAAGGAAACGATACAGATGCCGTTATAATAGCAATATACGCCTTGCACTCTCTGAAATGAACTAGGCCTTGAGAAACTATGAATAATTTTTGGCCAAGGATCAAATCTCAAATAGATTCCTATACATGGAATTATTTCTAGGCATTGAGAAGTCAAGTTTCTAGGCATTGAGAAGTCAAGTGGAATCCTCTTCTTCCATGCCTTCAGTGGGTGCGACACCGTGTTTGCACTCCGTAGCAAAGGATAGAAGTTCAGGACATTGAAACCCATGATAAATTTGCTATAACGATACATGATAGTTCCAGCAAAGCTGCAAATGTTAATGATGCAAGACTTTAATTTTTTTCTCCAAAAATAGAAATCGATCCCTGGGATTCTGGCAGCCCTCTTGAAACATTCGAAACAAGCTTGGATACAGTCAACAGCGCACCAGCCACAGCGACTAACAGAACACCACTCTAATGTGGATGATAGTTTGGGCTGCTCCTACACCTATTTCAAAAAGATGCCAAGAATCGACTAAATATGACTCTCGTGAAAGTTGTCAATATTATTGACTGGTACTCAGATGCACAGGACTATGTAGCTGTTCGTGCCAAGATTAGCTGAAATCTAGTTAAAATATATTTTGTACAACATTTAGTGTAAACATAATGATATGGCTGTATTGATCTTATTTGAAAATAAAACGTATTTTTAGCATAAAATGGATGCCATTTTGAATCTTCTTTATAATTAACAATTATTAACATTTTTTTATTTTTAACTTACATCACAAGCAAAAACATGGACACCAAAAAGTTAGACTTAACATCTTTGCACATAAGGTATCAAAAATAAACATATTGGCCATCTTGTACAATGGTGGCCATCGGTGATTTTTAGGCTGCTGACTTTCTTTATTAAGTGACTCTAGGAAATAATAAGTGCCGAATTTGATGATTGTATCACCCTGTGAATGATTATTGCACATATCTGCTCATATAAGAAGATTGGAAAACGACAGAAGGTATAGAAGACAGGTTCGGTTTGGGTTTTGTGGGGTTTAACGACATTTTTCAGCACATGATAGCCTACACATTCCAACCAGTATATCTGGTGGACGAACAACCCAGAAATAACCACCAATCCACAGGAAGTTATTGGTAAGCTTTTTACAAGACTGGAATATTAGTGGACAAATATGAAGTGTGAGTGCTCTATAAAGACAAGTTCCCTTGATCACTCGGCAACCCGGGTCCCGTATTTTAAAAAAAATAGAGGTTACAAATCACCACTGCTTGTTAAGTTGCATTTCAAGGACGAGGTGGGCAAATTGTGTACAATGTACATAGAAGTGAAGTATACGTAATCAAAAATCGGAAAAGCAAATGTCTTTTTTCTGCAGACTAGAGATAATGACATTCATTCAAAATCTGGTTTTAAAGATATCGAGACTAGCATCCTGAACCTGGCTGAAATGGCAAGAGACAAGGAGATAAAGCAGGTAGCTATAGGTAGCATTTTCCCCGACCTCGACAGAGAAATGCGCATCTTAACCAAAATGGATTCCTCAGATTTTTCAGGCCAATCATAATAACATTCTAAACAACATGTTGCTGAAGTATGTATGTATGTATGTATGTATGTATGTATGTATGGATAGACATGGCTTGGCATCACATCAGAAAAATCATGGCAATATAGTACCCAGTAAGTTTTGGTATCGTGGAAAAGGTAAACAAAATAATTATGAAGACAAAAAAGTTGTAAAATCTGTAAAGTACAATATACAATTTTAATATAAACCTAACAGCAGCAGAGAGGGTGAACAGGCTACTTGCTTAAATTGTTACTTATTAAAACAAAATTATGGTCTCAATAGTCAACAACGATAAACCCCCACCAATTGGGTTACTTCATTTTGATCTTCGTTCCACGCGTGTTTGTTTACTCCTGGACAACTTACTTTTGGTCGCACCCTCTCTCCTGCTCTGGTTTTATTCAAAGATTTTATCAAGACCTATACGATACTTCGACCTAGGATCATGTAAGTTTATCGTGATAAATCCGTGTGGAGTAGCTTGTGCTTTTGAAAAAAAAAGTTTTTGAATTTAATCACGTCCATGTCCCCTGAACACCAAGTCTGATGAATGTTTCGCAGAGTATGCGTATCGACTCCATTAAACACAACTAAAATATTGCAGTTATCTCTGATCACTTTAGGTATTTGTGTATAGCGCTGGGTAACATAGATCACGTCAGTATTTTTGTGTCTGCCTCAAGAAAATATCCGAGCTGGATTTGATTGTTTATCCAGCATCACATCATCATATACTACGAGGTTATTAATAAGTCCATCAAGGTCATCTACAGATGGCGCTTCATCAATATTGGTAATAAAATCAGTAATATCATTACCGTCTTCATCCCCTTGACTTATGTCAAGAAACTTCGCATTTTCATTAAAATCTTTAAGTACTTCATAACATCTCTGATCATCTACAGATGGCGCTACTAAATATAACTTATCCCACTTGAGCCATCTCATTATCAGATTAAGCAACAATTGCGTCTTACCAGACCCATATGTGCCAATTATTATCATCCTGATAGAATTTGGTAGAGCTGGATGTTGCTTGAATGGCTCCTGCTTTCGTGTTGCTGAGAAGTCAGTAAATCCATATGATAAATAATATGAATTTTTATTGTGTTCGATGTAGAGCACCCACCCCCATCACTGGATTAACAACAATAATAACAAAAAATAAAAAGCGTGCAGTTACAGGCAAGTGTGTGAAATGCGGTACAACAAAATACAAATTTATTTCCCCTGACAAGTCTACGAAGACAGGTGGTGATATTGCTACTTCGCTGGGAAAATTACCAGGAACTCCATGGGCTAAATACTCTGGCGAGAAACAACTTCCTGGATATAATTATTGTGATCCTGGAACCCGACTTGATATTTGACTTGACGAACGAGACCAACCAAGACCTGGAGAGTATCCAATAAACGCAATTGATCAAGCGTGTCATATTCATGATGTTGTGTATAAAAGTAAAGATTTACAACAACGAAATATTGCAGATGTGAAGTTGATTCACGCGTTGAATTCTATGAAAAGTAAATCTCTCAAAGAAAATCTTGCTAGCTTCCTGGTAAAATCTTCGATGAAAGGTAAACTGGTGTTAGGGGCTGGTAATTAATTAACTGATTATTATCATAATGGAATCGATTTATTATAGCCCAAGAGGATATTGGAGGGGTAGAGCAGTGATTTGTAAAATTGCTGATGCAGCAAATGTTTCACGTTTTGTTTCTGCAAATTGGTTAGGATGACAAGCAATATGGCAAATCTATCTACCACCGCCTAAAAAATTCAGTACGCACATTTTGATGTCAGCGCTCCCAATGAAGTTCATCAGGCAGATATTTTGTTTTTACCAAATGATACTATTATAATTGGTAGACGTCAATCACGCACGTATAAATACACGTTAACTGTCGTTGATGTTGCAAGTAGAAAAAAAAAATCAGAACCACTATCAGCAAAAACAACAACTGAAGTTGCATCTGCGTTTGAACGAATTTATCAACGTGCTGGTCTACCATGGCCTCAATTATTACAGGATGACCCTGGCAAAGAATTTCTTGGTGCAGTATCATCTCTGATGAAAAAACATAATGTCAAAATCAGACGAAGATACACTGCAATTCATCGCGATCAGGCAATCGTTGAACGATTTAATCGAACACTTGCTGAGAGATTATTTGGATACCGGTATGTGAAGGAAATAGTTCAGGCAGGTAAGATATCTCGTGAATGGGTTGCAAGATTACCAGGTGTGAATAGCTGCGTTAAATAATGAAATTACTGGTGCAACTGCCACAAAACCCATTAATGCAATAACAAAAAAAAAAAAAAAAACACAAAAAAAAAACACACAACCCCCCCCCCCCCATATACCAATACAAAGACGCGACTTTTCAAAACAACCAATACTAGGTGATGTGACTGTAAGATATTTATATGAAGCTGGTGAACTCGAAGGGGGTAAAAAAAGAGTAACTGATCCTATCTGGAGTGTGACTACACATAGCATTTGCAGCGTGGTTAGATCCACAGGTAGATCTGCAATCTACAGACTGGATTCAGCTGCTCCTCAACGTGGATTTGTACGCGAGCAATTACAAGTAAACAATTACCACCGCGTTCACTTTTGTAAACTGCCTCCAGGGCGTCCAGCGCCTCGACGTCGATTACACTCAAGACAGGTTATCATCACATTTTCGCGTGTGTGACTAAGGCTACTATTAATTCTATCGACGGTAAACTGCAATGGATTATTATTCGAATACTGCCACAACATTACTGTGTTACAACTTGCACAATGATTATTCTGTCGTTGTTTCAGTCTCATAATAAATTCAGCATTGAAATCAAAGTCGCGTTTATTTATTTATTTTATTGTCACATTGCTTATAACCAAATAATTTTTCTCTTGACAACTTCGTCCTTGACATCGTCAATGACTACATCATCGGTGTCGGTGAAATCTATGACAACCCTTCGCAGCTGAAATATTCTTCTAACTCGAGACAACTCGAGATAAACTAAATTTGACCATCAGATCCGATCATCAATAATCCAAATATTTGTATAAGAAATAGTTAATCCTTGTGACGAATGAATCGTTGTAGCGTATCCTAGTGTCCACGGAGTTTTTCCATCGTTAACGCGCTCTCAACAACATCAACAGGAACTAAAACAATATCATTTAGTACAAGATTTTGTTTCTCATTAATTCCTGGAATTTCAACATCAATATTCTGTCTCGCGTATCCGCTGCGCGATAACACAATGGTACAGGTAGATTTGAAACCTTTCTTTATGTAACAGAAATAAATTTCTCTTGCAGTGTATCACGAACTATCTTTCTACTTGCAACTATCAAATCAACTGGCCTCCACAAATTCCAAAAATCGTTCATAAGAGTTTCTGGAATTATTTCACGCATTATCTCACACTGCATTCTGTCTGGCTGCAATCTGATTAACTTTTTAAATTCTTTCAATGGTTCATCAATAGCTCTATGGTCATATTCGTAATAATCTACAAACATTTTTGACCATTCGTGTGGAGACTGTCCAACAAAAAGGTGGCGGTTGACAATGATCACCACACATTATCACAGCAGTATTTTTTGTCAATAACCAATCAAAAACATTTTTAATACTTCCAGCGATACCGTACAAACTTCATCCCAGATAATAATTCCAGGATCGTATTTTTCACACATTCGTTCAGGAGTCCAAAGGGTCCCCGCACCATCTGAAGAAACTATAATAGGTTTGAGATTTTACTCCACGTTCATTCATTTCTCTGGCGAGTCTATGTGTAGGTGTTAAAATAATCGTATCTGAAAAGTTGTTTAGAAATAATCCAATCGTACGTGTTGTTTTACCAGAACCACCACGCCCATTGAGATAAACGGTTTTATGTCTGGCCACAGGATCATATACACATGGTGCTGATGATTTTGATACTTGATTATTATTCTTGTAATATGTCCCCTTAATTTCAACGTCTGGAGATTCAGAATAACTAAATATATTTTCTCGTTTTATTTTCCATTCGCCCCATGATGCATCAGCGCCGATATGTAATTGTTCTAGTAATTCTACGTACTTTTTTATTTATATAAAATGAATATGTGGCGACTCTAACTGCGGTATCAGGAAATCTGTTTATCATTGATAATAAATTTATCGAAACATACGCGTGCATCGAAGATCTTAAATATGTAAACTGCGGTGACTCACCATCAGTATAGTTCACAACTGTACCTAAGTTAGACCCGTCTGACAAATAAGCATTACTTCGACTTATTAAAGAACCTTTCTCTGTTGTATCAGCAATTATAAAATCGAGTTCAGCATCGTCCATAATTAATCTTGTACAATGTCGTTTATGATCACATGTACTACCCTGAGTAAATTTACCAATTATTTTTCTGCCGAGATCTTTTGCAACCTTAATTTCATAATCAGTCATATCAGGATTTTCATCATTAGAATATTTCTTTTGTTGTGGCAACCAAACTTGTTTCTGCGGACGATATGATATAATTGCTTCACTTACAACCGACGATATCAATATTTTTACATCAAGCATGTATCGTAAAAAAACTATTGGTTCCCAATATTTTTCTGTAAATTGTCTTCCAAACCAAATAAACACAAACGGATATAGATTTTGCGTAAACTCGAATTACTCTACACAGGCAAATCCAGTTAAATCAAAATCTGGTAAGGGACCATTTCTCGCAACTCTTGTCGTTTCGTGTGGTGAAATGTCCAAATGTTTTAAAGTGTTCAGAACACTCTCCGTATCCAAGAAAACTTCCAGGGTAACATGCTACCATATCAACCGAAATAACATTCCTATAATCGTATTTAGTATTCCACAATCCGCCGTGTCCGTGTTCGATGCAGCTACGTTGAATATCAACAAGAAATTCCGATCTTGTCGGTGACCATGAATTCTTATTTTGAGCAGCATGTACAACAACTGATGAAACGGTAAAACAATTATTCATTAATTGTTCGACTTCTGACTCTGTCAAGATATTGCCAGGAGTATATTTAAATGCAATCTTTTTCATTTCTTCGTGGAGTGATTCTGCACGTTAAATTTCTCCATTAGGACGGACAAACTGATCATACACAGATTCTGAACTCTGAAATAACCACACGGATACAGGGTCACTCTTACTAATATCTCTGATAAAATCAAAGATATAATTATTATAAAATTTAACCGTTCGATCTCGTGGAAATATTTTTACGGCCGATGTCCATGCATGTGCGTTATTATCAATAATCGTCATCGGAGGTCCCTTTGATTCATATTTAGATTTATACAAAATCTCTCCGGTTAGTGTTTTCACTGTTATTGGGAATTTCAGTTTTTTTTTCTTGCTCGGTGACATCTTTAATAGACGCTCCGGTATCTTTAACTGTTTCTGCCCACTTATTTACTTTTTTACGTCGTAAATCAGTTTAACCTTTTCCACTCATCGCGTTTGTGAAGTGTTCTGTAATTCGCTCGGCTACACAATTTATCCTTGACTCTGTCAAGGACAATCTCATCGGATTTAGATCATCAACACTAGGTTTATCATTTTCGCTGATACATACCACAAACAACTGCAGTCACAGGATACGCTAATTCATAATATGGTTTGTAAATACCAGTCAATGTTCCTGGATTGGAATTTTTATTCAACGTGACAATATTATTTCCAGTGTGTACATCGACAGAATCACGTTTGTCACTGATAATGCAAATGCCGTCGCCTGTCTGCACAAAAAATTTTATTAGAATAAATATCTTTGATTGTCGAGATAGTTAATAATCATCCTTCCTCGCTTGTCATTCATTGTAGCATCGATGATATTTCTAATCTTGAATGTTGACCACACATAAGCCGTGCCATCGTTGCGAAATTCCTTCTTGGCTTCATGGATACGATTAGTTATATTCCTATTCATTAAAGCCAGATCTTGCATCGAAATACTAAATTTGGATTCCGGCAGTTTGTCAAGATCAAACCTGGCTTTAGAGGGCTTAATTACGGATAATCTCTCAAACTCCTCCATATTTTAATTAAAGCAAATATATATTTAAAGGTTACTGGCCACCTATATTGTACAAACGTGTGATAATAGGATAGTCAAAAACAAAACACATTTGTTATGTACGCACATCATAAAAATGTTTAATTAGACTTAAAAATCCGCTTTTATAAATGAAAAAATTATTCGGCAATCTCCGTAAGTAATCGGTAGTTTCCGTGTGCTCAAAATGGATATGACGTACATTTATCCCTTCTATTCAACCTAGCCATTCAAGTATTTAATTCCCCACGTAAATGTCTATGTGATATATCTTACGATCGTGCTTTTGTGCAGCAAATATGGTGCACAGTGTTGCATATGGGTGTGACCAAAAGAGTGATGATGGGTAAAACGGTTCTTTCTTTCTTCGAAAGATCCTGTTTACCAGAAAATAGGTGGATTCAAACTGTGGGATCGAATAGGGTGAAGGGATGGGAAAGTTGTATCATTTATGCCGGTGTAGTATTAAATTTTGACCCTCGTTGAATTCTGACCCGGGTCGGGTCATTTTTCAACGGCAGTGATCAAAATTTCACGTTGAAATCTGACCCATTTTGAATTGTCCTGTTAAATAACGACCCAGGTGTAGTATTAAATTTTGACCCTCGTTAAATTCTGACCCGGTCGGGTCATTTTTCAAAGGCTGTAATCGCATCAAAATCAGTACTGAGGAAGATAGTGACTGCGAAATTCAGTCCTTCAAAAGTACCTTTGAAGTTACGTCGCTCTCGTTCTCAAGTCGGTGTCGTTTGATATAATACAGATTAGGTAGAAGCATGTTTATTGTGTCGAAACACCCAATGGATAGTTCCGACATCGAAGGATAAGCTCCGTACACTTAGTTACTGTTGTTGCTGTTCACAAGCTATCATGAAAATGGCGGATTCGGTAGCATCAGCAACAGATTCAACGGACAATATTCTCGACAATGTTTCTGACACTTTCCATCCTGATTGCAAGATTCTTTCAGATCATGCGTTAAAGAAAGGCTTGAACTACTACGCACATGTATATATTCATGAAATTAGGATTTTCGATTTCGAAAATCATGTCAAAGTTTCAGCACCTTGCTTGCGATCTATGAAGAAGAACGAACATCATGACAAACTTGAAGAAGACATTTCGCTAGAAGAGGACAAAATATCTAAATCTTTCTGTTCTAGCAAAGTTATGCATGCTTACTAATTATCAGAGCTTCTAGTATAGTTACATTTAAAAAAAATTAAAATAAAGCTTTCGTTATGTGTTTGCATCCATTAAATTTATATCGTACGTGTATAATTGTCATATAGGAATAAAACAAGTACATTCTAAATCTAGAATGCATAATTTAATTACGTTTAAGAAAACAAGTATTAAAATTACATAAATGAATAAACAATTTATACAAAGTTTCTTGTGTGATTAAAGGGAATAATAGTTTACGTTCTTTACTCCGCGTGAACGTATACCATCAATTGGACGGATCAAACATTTTGTAAGGGTATCATTGATAAGCCAGTAAATTTAAATTGTATCAGATCAATGCAAATCGATCATTTTTCATAATCTCTTAATAAAGAAGGAAATTATAATGACACATCGAAATAAGCCACTACAGGCACATGGACAGGGGATATATTTGCATCCGATTTTACGTTTGTTAGCCAATTAGTGCGACTCGTTTCATCTTCATTGATGTTGTAACATTTTTCGGCTGTTATAAAATCAGTAAATTGCAAGAGATCAGTTTTATTCGAGTCAGCATGACAAACATTTAAATAAATGGCAGGACATAGCTTGCTGTTTTTTTTTATAGTCTCAAGCCTAATAAAGACATAAGAAATATTTTATTACAGTTTCACCTCTTCATAAAGTTAAAATATTTGTTAGAAACCTTTCATTATAAAAATCATATTCAAAATAATTAAATTTAACATTTTGAAATAATTGATGTCAAAATTCAATTTTTTAATTATAGGGTGGTGTTTTGTCAAGTTGACATCAGTTATAATGCTCGATTTTGAAAATTTTAATAAAATGAGCACTGTAGAAGCATGATGCAGGATTCCAGTATTTTAATTAATTTTTTTAAACCAAGATAACAAAAAGACAAAACTTAAATCGTATTCACACATTTTCTATACTGTATGTAAAATTATTACTCAAATATTGTATACAATTCGAACATAAACAACGAGCATAAAATTGTATTAAATAGTTTCACAGGCACAACTAATAAAATCATTACTTAAAAACAGTTTTGTGTATTTATATATTGACATATGGTTATAAATAACGTATCACTTCCAACGCAGACATTTTTTTCCACGCTGGTGTTTATTTTGGGAACATTTTTAAAAAAATGTCCTCGTTTATAATAATGACAATCTGCATTGCATGTGCCCCGAAGCACAACGGCGAACCAGTTGTCTGATACATTTTCAGTGACTTTCTGTGTAATCTTTCAAATTCCTCTACACTGTAATAAGAAAGAAACCGTGCGTGGTCCATGTTTGTGAGGAAATGTTGCGGATGGCAACGCGTAATTAAGCAGTGAAATTGATGCCATTTTTGATTGGTCAATGTGCCAGTTTGAGTGACAGGTCAGAACTATCCATTGTAATGTTTGGATTTTGTAAATGAAAGAGGAAAAGACCTGTTTCTACAGACACATGTTTATTCCACAGCTTACGTACTATAACTGACACTTTGTCAGGCCTACATCTAGCACCCCATATATCTGTCTTACCTCTATCTCTAAGCTGCGGATTCAGCAGTGGGATAATCTATATTACCATATAGCACTGCTTCTAGAATTCTAATTCCCTACTTTTCTGTCAGACTTAAACTTTATGTATTTAAATTGAAAGTCAGTTTACTATGTTTCGAACTAATCCTAATAATAATAACACATTTTCTAACAACAGAAATTCAGATAGTAGAAATTCATGAGTATAATCAATTTGCGTCTTAATTGTTTGATACAGTACAAAATGGTCAACGTAGAACTGGGTAAAGTAGGTTTAAAGTTCTCACGGTCACGTCCCGGCAGGGTACAGTTTCGTAAATTGGCCCCTGGCAAATTTCTTAACTTAAGGCTATGGTGTGACTTATTCAGCTTTTATTGTTTACTAATTAAAGAAATGGATATATTTGTGAACTAGATGTTTCAGGCTTGTATTGTTCTTGAAACTGATGTCAGGCATGTACACCTTCCATAGTTACTCTGCAGTATGTTGATAGTGAAATACCAATAGTTGGCTAGGAAGAAGAGCTAGCCTCCCATAGCCGTAAACACATGGGTTTGGGGCAAGTAGAATATCTCAAAAACGGCTATTTTCAATTGCATCAGCCTGTTTAGTACACATTGTGTTGCAGAATTGTCATCTAGGAAAAGGCCTTGTGTGAGCATCACATGGTGTCAAAAATGACCTTGGGCCATGAAAATTGCAGGTATAAATTTGGGGTTGGCGTGCATAAACTTCTTCTGCTATGAACTGCCATTGACTTCTCTGGTCAAGTGGATAATATTATTATGCTTTGTTTTGATAGAGGTATCTAAAAATATGGACCTTTTTGACCTCACTTGTGTATTTGATTTTTTTAATGATTTTTTTATACTATGTCACTGATTGCAGCATTAAATTTGTACACAAAAACTGGCCGCTGCCCCCTAAAATATTTTGGGCTTTTACTGATGGTAGAGTTCAAGTTCAGCTTGACGAGATACACATGTTATTGTTATTAACTCTCCAGATCTACAGAACAGTTTATAGCTTCAACATACTAGACTATTTATAAGGAAAGCATTATAACTACACAACGCATGCGGTAAAGCTTCTAAAAGTTTTGCATCATTGTGCACGCACATAATCCTTCAGGTGGTCTGGTGGTTTTCTGACTCGTGATGATCTTCTTAATGTTAAGTGTGATGGTATATATGTGTCACATCCATCTCGACCTTTCTTCAGATTTATTGCATCATACGTCTGGTCGTCCGAAGGTGGAATATGGGGTGAACTCGTTACTGTCTTGAAAAATAACAAATTTCTAGTGATCTGATGGTGTTCCCTTCTCTCTGTTATCATTGATCATGTTTTGGTGATGATTTCATACGGTTTGGGGTTGAATGGAGTTGACAACTTGTCTCGCTTTTCTTGCTTTACTAGAAAACTGTCTCCAAATTCGAAATCTGACTTTGCTTTTCGAGTTTGATCTGCATAGGTCTTTATCTTTTCCTTTGTCTCAGTACCGGTTTTCATGGTTTTGTTATCGTCTGATTTGATTTGTATACTTAGGAATTTAGTTCTCACTTTTCGTCCAAGTAGCATCTCGGCGGGAAATTTGTTGGATGTAGCATGAGGTTTGGCTCCATAATTCCGTAAAAAGTTGTACATTTCTTGTTTCCATCTTTTATGTTCTGCATTAGCTGCTTTAATTGCTTTTTCAGTTGTTCTCATAAACCTTTCTGCTTCGTCGTTAGCTTGAAGCCATAAAGGTGAGATGTTCCTATGCTAAAATCCCATGTATTCTACAAACTTTGGAAACTCTTGTCCATTGAATGAAGGTTCATTATCCTTTTTTACAAATTCTGGTATTCAAACATTGAAAATATCTTGTGAAGTTGCGGGAAACAAGTTTTTGACGATGTTGAGTTAATAATTTCAACGACTGTATACCTTGAGAAGTCATCAACAAGTACCATTAGGTAGACTCCGGATGAAAGAGGGCCACTGAAATCCAAGCTAATTTGACACCAGGCTTGACTGGTATAACTGTAATATTTAGCGGCTCCGTCATTTCCTTTGGCGTTGATGTAAGGCATGATATACAACTTTGACTTTAATACTCTATTTATTTGTGAATACCAGGAAACCATACTTTCTCACGAAGAAGTTGTTTGTTGTCTTGACTATGCCTTGATGGCCTTCATGTGCTAGCTCTATCACACTGTGTTGTAACCCTTTCGTTGTTACTAATTTCCTGTCACACAGTAGGACAACACCATTTGTAACTGAAACGATCGTGAGCTCATGTCTGCGTCTTGAAAATGTTTGCAAGGTTTTGTGTTGTTTGTATGAATGTTTCCAATCTACAGAATGTATCGATTTAATAACATGCTGAAGGTCCTGGTCGACTAATGTAGCCATCTTAATCTCTTCAACAGTCATAGATTTGGGTATAGGTATAACGGTATCAATTATACAACCCAAGGTGAGTAGTATGGAAGTGTGTGGTTCTGGAACACTCTTTCATGATGGGTCAACCAATGCATAAAATGGGCTGGTTATGGACCACATTTTAATAGGTGGTCACTTTAATGCACAGAAAGGTGTTTTATATGGATGTAGCCATACGCAGCTAAAATGGGATGGTTCTGGACCACTTTTGTCAGTGGGGTGTTTAAGCGGATGGATGGTTCTGGGCCATGGGATTAAATGTATAAAAATGGAGAGTTTTGGTTCAGTGTGAGTGAAAATAAATTAAAGGTTACAGTATAGTATAAAATGATGCATGTTCGAGAGACGTCATTATCTTAACTGCGACTGTGGAGAAAATTATGGTCATGCACACCATGTGTCACAGAGTCATCACCGCTGTCTACAGCAGAGTTGACTGCAACAGTGAAGGATGACTATAAGGATATATTTAAACGTTTTGATGAGGCTGTGACGTTTGTAAATCATGATTTGAGTGATATCCCTTAGATAATATTTTGTGAGGTGGACATAGACGAGTATGAAGATGATCAGTGGAGGAGACGATGTCACAGTCACCAGAGACCAACGCAGGGATATAAGCAGCAGTACCATATCCACAATTAGTTGTAGCAATTTAATCGCAGCGAGATCAGTCTTGTCAGTTGCTTAACCTGGTGACGAGAGCTTCGCGTCCAGGTAGTCAGAAATTTATAAAATTTGATATGTTTCAGCGTATTTTTGAGTTGGTGGGACCTCCAGAGCATGAGAGCGAAGTGTCAACCAGTCTCTGGTAAAAAGGTGTCAGCAGCTTACGATAAAATCATATCGGAAGCATTATCGCCTGATGCGCTGAGTCCCTCAAGGACGTCAACACCGCCGTCGGAATCCACAAGTTAAAGGTGTCATGATAACGTAACCATTTGACTAGAGATTTTTTTTTACCTTTGGTTGAAAGGACGTTTCGATCCTGAACACGTTTTGGTTGGTTTTCTATAATTCTTGCTCGTACAAAAAACCTTCCATGGGTTCTTCTGAGGCATCTTTTAAGCGTGTACGTGACCGGCATTGTTGTCTTGACTGTATCCACTACAAAACATCCTTTCTTGGATTTGCTTTACTGTCTGCTGATTCTCACGCAGTCACCTCCCTTAAATCTATGTCTAAAACATAAGGCGTCTGTGACCTCCTGTTTTCGGTCATGGTCACCCTGTGGGGTTACTGATGAAGCTTCTGCTGGAGACATTTTAATTCTTCGATGCCATGCTTGATTATACTGGTCAACGATCTCTGGTAAAAGAAAAAAAATCTAAGTATCTGTTGGTGTTATCGCTGGTGAATCTTTTCCACATGGTTGATTTTAGTCCTATTAAATCGTTCAACGACAGAGGCTTTGTCTCGATTTTGTGAGCTGTACATGTCGAAGTTATTTTTTTATGAAGCCAAGTTTGACACGTCTTTGTTGCAAAATTCACTGTCGTGATCGACCCATAAATTTGGGGTCTGCATGGATAACCACAATGCTGTCAAACGCCTCAACAATAGTGTTTCCTTTTTCGTTTTTGAGAGGAACCACCCAGGTGTAGTTACTAAAGACATCGATGACTGTCATGAAATAATCGTTGCATGTTCTGTAATCTGTCATGTCGACAAGATCGGCAGACCATATGTCCTCTGCAACCACAACAATGACTATGAGACGTGGAAAATAGTTCCGAGCAGGTTTTTGGGTCTGAATTCCCGTAAGTCCCTCAGCATGATTTTATCTCAACCTGCCTTATCGTCTGGATGATCTCTGTAACAAATATCAAGCAGTATGGCAATGATATCCACGTCGTTATAAGACTCCTGTCCAGGCAGAGGCTGACCGTTTTCATCGAGTTGATTTTCTAGCGGATACCATGGTATGGTATATCTGTCTCTCGGTTATGTCCACCCTCCGCGTGGTCATGGAAGTTTGCCAATAAGTTTATGGATATCAATAGCACAACCTACGATCTGACGCTCACCAAATTGTTTGCAATCTCCCGCACAGATTTCGTTCTATCCGAATGTTTTCGCTGCTCGTGCTCAGATCGCAGTGTCCGCAATGATTGTGATGCATTTTTCTTAACAGAAAAGGCACATTAAGTCACCGGAAACTGCGACACAGGAAGCGGAACTGCTGCCTGACTCGTCACGATCTGCAATTTTTTTGGCGCCAGTCACAATCTGATATGTTTTGGCGCCACATCGCAGAGCGACCTGACCTTGAGGAGATGATTTGTAGTGACCACCTCTGTGGAGCTTTTACTATCCTTTTATATTTGAGACTTCACAAGTCCATGATTGGATTGTTGTTGTATTATATTTTACCTATCCACAAAACAAAGACGCAGCTGTAACAGCGCTAAGATTGCTGAGTCAGTTGATGTTCGGCTGTGTCTCTGCTGGATATTTAAAAAACGTACCATTCGTAGGTTTTGTCATTGACATCCTGAAACTGCATGGAATTGTACACAGCAGCACGCTGCACAGCGGATTTTAGGTATCGTATTACTTCATAGGAGATGAACCAAAGGAATCAAAGTACTCCACGTCGCACTGCTGTGGATCGTTATACATAGCCACCCAATGAGTTCCGGATCCCTCGTAATAATTTTGAAGATTAATCACGCAGCTCTCGTCGTGGTAGATTTGATCTGCCTATGGCAGCTGATCCTTTGAAAACACACCTCTGAAATTCCCAACATTTGGTAATAACTCTCTCTCAAGTGTAATAAGGCTTCAGTCGCTAATTTCTTTTTTTCGACCAAGTATGGCAGCTCCGTTGCCCATGCGGGATATACCTCTCCCACGTGTAGTTCCAGGAAGTTGAAGCGTCTTCCAATACCGAGTAATCTTGGAAGAAGAGTTCCAGTAATACCAGCTAACAGTAGTGAGATAAATCCTCCTTGTTTTGAATGTTCCGACGCAGACAATTTGAGAACAAGTCCTTTGTGAGCAACGGCATGTTTCATCACAGAGGTGGCCTGTCTGTGAGTCAGCATAAGCTTATCAGGTCATGTTAATGCTGCCGAGCTAAGTTTAATGAATATCGGTCTCTTATGCTGAGCTGCCGTAGCACTTTTTTCTGCTGTGGCGACGGCGTTAATCCTACTGGTACGTACAACATTGTTTTACTGCACATTACATCAGATGCTATTATATTTTATGCCTCCTGTTACCATAGCGATCGGCTGAGGTGATGATAGCACGTTTTTCACGCATTCGGTTTCGAGAAACACTGTTTCCCATGACCACTTTTTGTGTTGCTCAATGATAGCTCCATAAGCTTCAGCAAGACCCAGTGGAAGCAATACCAAGCGTAGTAATTTAGGTGTGAATGTTTTGATGAATGGGACTATAGCGCTGCCAATAGAACCCCATGAGATTTGCTTTTGTTCAGTCTTTTTAGCAGCTAGCTGTTTGCTCTGGCGACGTTGTAGCTAACTACGTTGCTGAGGCATTTGATATATAATCTTTTTTTCACAATTGATCGTGGTCTGCACAATGACGTTCATTTTTCCATTAAGCAGATCCAAGGTCATAAATCGATCTGATGTTCCTAACACATAACAGAAATCATCTTCACCAGGATTAGAAACAGTCCACCATATCTTGAAATCGGCTGGGCAATCTTTGAGACGTTCTGAATGTTTAGACACATCGAACTGAAAAGTGGGATACAAAGTGGCGATTTCATCAAGCGACACCTGCGTGGCAGTATCTGCATCTTGGTATTTTTGCATGACACCCATGAGCATCAGGTACGCACGTGAATAATTTCTCGTGGCTGCAGCAAAATTATAGTCCAGTTCTCGTGCTGGATATTGTCTTGAATTGATAAGAACATGAATACGAGATAAACTTAAATGATCGAATATGTGTTTGTTTCCAATTTGATTTTCATGCCGTGTCGCTAAATGAAAGGTTACAAACACATTTTTGGGAAGTTCACTACCTGAATTCATGGCCATTCTCCACGACGTGGTCACCTGTGCTCGAGCTATCTGTTGCATGTAAATTTGGTTTTACTCAAGGTCAAAGATTTTGGTAAATCGAGCCAAGATAGCTTCTTATTAGAACATGTGAGCAACAGAAGGTGTTATTTTAGGCTTGCACAGCTCAAGCCACGTCATAGTGAAGCGACCAAACTCATGGAGCTCCAGCTGCACCCGTTCTGTTCATGTACTGCGTGGGAGAATCTATTTCTATTATCAGTATATGTTTAACCCCTCTGAAGACCGTGCGGATATCACGACATATTCCAAAAATGCTGCTCAGGAGAAATATCATTCAAAATTCTCGACTGCAATCGGTGAGAGATCGATCTACTGCGAATCCCACATTATACGTGCCATCTTGTGCGGAAGTTAAATAATTTCTGAAATTACCTCCGCTGAGAACATCGGCATTACCAACACCAGCCACTGGGAGCATATCTGCCGTCGCAGCAAATTCTGTATTTGTGGTGAAACCAGTATTGGTATCTTTGAAACAGCACATGTTGGTAGTACACGATCGCATATAATCATCGATGAACATCATTAAATTCAGATTCGTGCAAGCTTGTGGTAAATAGCCATTGATTTTTTCCACAGTCTGGTTATTCAGCTGGTATTGTGCTGATTTAAATAACGACAAACAATTGTTCTGAGGCGTGGTATGAGCATTAGCGGAATAAACTCCTCTAACCAAAGGCTGTATCTTTTCTCGAATCTTAGAAAAGCTTTGTGTGGAAGTAAATACACATCATCGTCACATGTTTCTATTTTTCTGTGCTTGCTCGCGTTGAGATTAGTATTCCGTCGTATAATCGTCAATGGGAGTATCATGTTCAGCCTGAAGTAATCGGGAATAAATCTCGAATACATTTTTTGTATATTAATCGCAGTGAGATAAAGTCATACCAGCTATAAACACCGCACGGTGATAAAATCGCACTGTCCTCAGTAGTTGCACACTGTCTCATCATAATCTTTTTAATCCATAACCTGACATCATGTTACCAACTTCCGCAGGAGATGTAGTCAGTGCGTTCACCTTGTCCTCAAGATCCCGTAAAATCTTTTCAGTTCCACAGTGATGGAATCATGAGAGGACATACCCACAGTCTGTGTAGGTTCACTAGGTGTTGATGACTCACGTGTATAGGGGATATTTCCTTTTTCATACGGACAAAAAGGCCTGCCTGATGTCGGCAGGGATAAGCAAATTTTTCGATCCAATTTTTGTAATGAGTTTAGGTGAAGGCGGTGACGGTAACGTCACTGTGGGCAACGCAGTTGCCTGTGATTGTTTGATCTCGCACTTGATCGGGTAATAGAACTCCACACAGGTTTCTTATAATCGGAGACGGAAGCGTCACTGTGGGTTTGTCTCTGCTCGTGAGTTTGATGCAGAGAGCGCTGAGAGTGCGATTGACACCATAGCGAAATCTGAATATAGTGCTGCCATACGACTTAAGATCTGGATGGAGTTTGATCAGGTTATAAAATCTACACAGATGGTGAATCTCCTGAGCTAATTTTTTTCCTCTCAAGCGTTTGTTCTTTTTTTTACGCTTTTTCAAAATGCGTTCTAATCGGTCTCCAGTTGTTTTGAGATACTCCTTTATTTCTTTAGCTTGATCTAGTTGGCTGACTCTGGTCAGTGTGTCCTGCGCGGCCTCGCTGTTTCTCGAGATCCGTCAGTTTCTCCTGGAGCATGGTTTGTTGAGCAGTACCGATTTCGTGCTGTTTGGCTAATGCCTCTTTGACGGGTTTAAGAAACTACTGGGCGACATCGCGCTGAAACACTCGTTGACCCACATTATCCTCGATGATCTATTGACTTAACGCCGCCCGTTGCTCGACATATTTTTTGAGCAGGTCCTCACGCTTACATTTATTGGTGATCTTTTCAAACGACATGGTGTTATATTGTCGACGATAGATAATTTTACTTTGGAAAGTAACATTCATCATATTTAGAACCGGATGTCGCGGAGAAGTAAATCGCTGTTATATCTGTGAAGAGTATTTGAAACCGCGTGATAAAAAGAGTTACGAGATCACTACCACATCACAGAACGTTATCGCGGTGCTGCTCACTTCCAATGCAACCTCCATTTCAAAGATCACCATTTCATTCCAATCATCGCTTATAATTTACGAGGGTATGATGGACACTTTATCATCGCATCATTAAACCATCCGCAGCGTTAAACTATCAACGACTGGGCTATGTCACAGCCTCTTCCTACAGATGGATTTCACAGGATATCGGGTCAACAGTTTATGCACTAACATGCTGACGGTTATGTCGAAGACGTTGGCTATTTTGTCGAAGTTGACTTGACGTACCCACAACACTTACATGATATACACAACGCTTATCCCTTCTGTTCTGAACAACTACTGGTCTCTAATAAGATGCTCTCTCCGGAACAACTAGCACAAAAAGACAAGTTTGGCCTTGGAAATTCCAAGGTAAAAAAAAAACCTTACAGCCAATGTCATGAACAAGACCAAATACATCATGCACTACCGTTTACTCGATCAGGCACTGAGACACGGACTGGTGCTTGATAAAGTTCATCGAGCACTGAAGTTTAACCAGACTACGTGGATGAAAAGTTACACTGAATTAAATACATCGCAAGGAACCAAAGTTAACACGGACTTCGACAAAGATTTCTTCAAACCCTTGACCAACAGTGTCCTCGGAAAGACCTTCGAAAACTCCAGAAAACGCAGTGTTACGAGTCTATGCCCTTATATAAGTAACACAAAGGAATGAAAGACAAAAAGCTTTATAAAATGTAACAAACAATTTATTTCAATAGAATATAAAGTGAAATGAGAAAAAAGAACTTAAGGTATTGCGAATTAAATCCCAAAAGAATCCAAGAATTACAGACACAAATCCTAATAATTTCAAGTCCTTAATAAAACTCAGTACAAGTCCCGAAGAAATCCAAAACCTGAAGGTGATGACGTGTCTGTTATTTCTTATAGAGTGCTGATGTGTTAAGTCTTTTGCTGAATCACAGTAATATAATTCTAGGTTTGAATTCAATATAAATTCCAGTGAATGTTTCTATCCAAGAATTTTATCAGAGTACTTTGTATGTCCAGAGAAAATAATCATTGAATTCAATAATTTGAGCAAATAAGATTCCAACCCAAAACAACTGGTCACAACATATAATATACAACTTGAAAGTGCTAGATGTTAAATCATAAATGACCAAGTCCTCACAATCACAAGATTATATAGTTGTCTACTTGACCTCAGGTCACAATTAGCATTTTCTATAACAAAAACAGTACCTACCGGAAAATAACCTTCTAGAATGATCCTGATGTTTACAAAATCAAAACCATAACCTGAATTACATTCAGAAAATTCCAAAACGTTGACCCAGACATATTTACTTCTTCCATTAATAATGATCCTGATATCAAGCCCATACAGAGAAAGAAAAATGTAACAATATACCAGTTGTTTACACAAAATAAAATTTAAGAAAGTAAATCAGGTCAACCAGAAATGAATTCAGTTTTGGACAAGGTCAAGTCCAGGATACAATGGTATATTACAATAGCATGTAATGAAATAAAAAAATTAAACTAACAAACAAACAATTAAATCAGACATGTGAAAGAGGTGAAACAATGAAATCGTTAAACTTGTCTCATCGGATGCCTTCATGCACTTGCAAATCTTTGACGAGGAGTTAGTCGCTATTAGTCCTTAATAAAACCAATCTTAAGCTGGATTAACCCATTTACGCTGTACTCGGTCTTTCTAAAATAACACTTTTTCTGCTACTGAGTGTCCCCCCCCCCAAAAAAAAAAGTGGTCCAGAAGCTCCCACTTTACTAAACTACTCAGTTGGGCAGAGTTTAAGGTGTTGGGAACATTGTATTCATAAATAAACAATATAACTAGCTACGATTGGTGCATTATGAAAGAGTTGTAGTTACTGTCAGGGTTACACTACAGGCACATTGACAGGGGATATATTTGCATCCGCTTTTACCACTGTTCCCCAATCAGTTTGACTCGTTTCATGCTACTTCTTTCATGTCATAATATTTTGCAGGTGTTATAAAATCCTTAATTTGCAAGAGATCAATTTTATTTTCGTCAGCACCACAAACATTTAAATAAATAGCAGGACATAGCTTGCTGTTAATTATAGTCTCAAGCCTAATAAAGACATAAGAAATATTTTATTACAGTTTCATCTCTTCGTAAAGTTAAACTATTTGTTAAAAACCTTCCATCCTAAAAATTGAATTCAAAATAATTAAATTGAACAGTTTGAAATAATTGATGCGAAAAGCCAATTTTATAAAATTATAGGGTGATGTTTCCTCTAATCAACATCAGTTATAATGCCCGATTTTTAAAAATTTTAATAACATCAGCACTGTAGAAGCATGATGCAGGATTCCAATATTTCAGTCTAATTGTGTTTTTTTAAACCAAGGTAACAAAAGACAAACATTAACAACACGTATACACACATTTTCTATATTTCATGTAAATTATGATTGAAATATGATAGACATTTCAAACATAAGCATACAATTGGCATAACATTGTTTTCAACATTTTCACAAACACAACAAATAATATAATTATTTAAAAACAGTTGTGTGTTATCTATATATATGAAATATGACTATAAATAATGTATCACTTCCAACGCAGACATTTTTCCATGCTGGTGTTTATTTTTGGAACTTATTTTGTTTTACTTTTATAAAAGGTCATCTTGAATTCGTTCATAACAACGACAATCTGCATAATATGTGCCCGAAGCACAACGGCGAACCATTTTTCGGATAAATTTTCAGTGATTTTGTGCGCAATCTGTCAAATTCCTCTGCAATTTAATAAGAAAGGAACAGAGCGTGGTTTATATTTGTGAGCAAATGTTGCGGATAGCAAGGCGTAACTACGCAGTGAAATAGATGGCTATTTTTGAATGGTCAATGTACCCAGTTTGATTGACAGGTCGGAACTATCCATTGTAATGTTTGGGTTTTGTAAATGAGAGAGGAAAGGATCTTTTACTACTGACACATGTTTATTCCATAGCATACATACTATAGCTGTCGGACCTACATCTAGCACCGTATATCTCTTATCTCTGATCTCTAAGCTGCGGATTCAGCAGTGGGAAAGTCTAAATTACCATATAGCACTGCTTCTAAAACAGTACATCCCTCCTTTTCTTTCAGACTTAAAATTTAGGTGATTAAATTGAAAATCAGTTTACTGATCATGATGACAATAATACATTTTTAAACAACAGAAATTCAGATAATAGAAATTCATGAATATTATCAACTTGAGTCTTAATTTTCTGATATGGTACAAAATGATCAATGTAGAACTGGGTAAAGTAGGTTTAAAGTTCTCACGGTCACGTCCTAATAATGTAGAGTTCAACTTCAGCTTGTTTAACTAAATTGTCATTTGATAAGATACACATTTGATTGTTATTAACTCTGTAGATCTACAGAGTAGTTTACAGCCACAACATACCGCACTATTTATAAGTAAAACATTATAGATACATAGTTCATGTGGTAAAGCCTCTAAAACTTCTGTATCATTTTGCACGCACATAATCCTTCAGTTAGACTGTTGGTTTTCGGATTCGTGATGATCTTCTTAATTTTAATTTCGATGTTGAATATGTGTCACATACATCTCCACCCTTCTTTAGATTTATTGTATCAAATGTCTGGCCGTCCGATGGTGGAATATGGGGAGAATTCGTTAGCGTCTTGACGAATGACGAATTTCTAATGATCTGATGGTCTTCTCTTCTCGCTGTTGTCATTGATCTTGTTTTGTTGATATTTTCATACGGTTTGGGGTTGAATGGAGTCGACAACTCGTCTCGCATTTCTTGCTTGGTTAGAACACTGTTTCCAAAATTTGAAATCTGACTTCGCTTTTCGAGTCTGATCTACATCCTTTCCTTCGTGTCAGTATCTCTTTTCCTTGTTTTGTTGTCGCCTGATTTGATTTGTATACTTGGGAATTTAGTTCTCACTTTTCGTCCAAATAGCATCTCGGCGGAAGATTATTTATGTTGTTGCATGAGATGTGGCTCTGTAATTGCGTGAAAAGTTATACATTGCTTGTTTCCAACTTTTATGTTCTGCATTAGCTGCTTTAATCACTTTTCAAATTGTCCATATAAACTTTTCTGCTTCACCATTGGCTTGAGGCCATAAAGGTGTGATTTTCCTATCCTTACATCCCACGTGGTCTGGAAACTTTGTAAACTCTTGTCCGTTGAACGGAGGTCCATTATCCGTTTTTACATCCTCTGGTATTTCGAACATTGAAAATATCTTGTCAAGTGAAGGGATGCCAGTCTTTGAAGCTCTTGAGTGAATAATTTAAACGACTGGATACCTTGAGTAGTCATCGACAAGTACCATTAAGTACACTTCAGATGGAAGAGGGCCACCGAAATCCTTGCTAATTTGACACCAATTGTTCTCTGGTAGAACTGTAATTTTGCGGCTCCCTCATTTCCTTTGGCTTTGATGCAAGGCATGGTATACAACTTTGACAGAAATTCTCTACTTGTTTGTCAATACCAGGAAACCATACTTTCTCACGAAGAAGTTGTTTTGTTCTGACTATGCCTTGATGGCATTCATGTTCTAGCTCTATCACTCTGTTTTGTAGCCCTTTTAGTATTACTAATTTCCTGTCACACAGTAGGACCATTAGTAACTGGAACGATCGTGAGCTCATGATTGAGGTTTTGAAAATGTTTCCAAGGTTTTGTTTTGTTTGCATGAATGTTTCCAATTTTTGCAGGATCTATCGATTTGGGAACATGCTGACGGTTATGTCGAAGACGTTGGCTATTTTATCGAAGTCGACTTGACCTACCCACAATACTTACATGATCTACACAACGATTATCCCTTCTGCGCTGAGGAACTATTAGTCTCCAATGAGATGCTCTCTCTAGAACAATTAGCACAAAAAGACAAGTTTGGCCTTGGAGATGCCAAGGTAAAAGAAAAACTTATAGCCAGTGTCATGAACATGACCAATGATATCATGCGCTACCGTTTACTAGATCAGGTGTAGTCCGACAAATCAACCCCCTGAATCTGTGTTGATATTGATTGACGATATGTGGGTCTGATGACACCTGTTCATTAAAATGCGCAATTTTGCTGCATGCAAATCATTCTGGAACAATCCTGCGTACACTTTATACACATGCCGGTAATTGGTAGCAGCTATATCTAGCGCGAAAATTAAAATGGCCACAGACAGATGGTTGTGCTATTGCGCATGGATTTAAAAGTCACCAAACATAGAATTTGTTCCGGAAATATAATATACTTGTCACGAAAAGAACCATTCACGGTAACTCCACAGCCACGAGAAATACCGGTAAGTGTATAAAATGTCCACCGATGTGTGCAGACAAAAGTGGCAGCGAATAATCGCAGCTTTCAATGAGGAGGTGATATAAGTAGCTAACCCGAAAATCAGCATCATCACGGGTGAGCGGGCTGATTTATCGGTCTAGATCAGGCACGGAGACACGTACTGGTGCTTGATAAAATTCATCGTGTACTTAAGTTTAATCAGGCTCCATGGATGAAAAGTTACATTGACTTCAATACATCGCAACGAACCAAAGTTAACACGGACTTTGACAAAGATTTCTTCAAACACATGAACAAGACCATCTTCGGAAAGACCATCGAAAACACAAGAAAACGCACAAACATTGAAATCGTTAAGTACGTGTGACGACGTGATAAACTTGTCTCATCGGATGCCTTCATGCACATGAAAATCTTTGACGAAGAGTTAGTCGAGATCGAGTCCAGGAAAACCAAGCTTAAGTTAGATAAACCCATTTACGTTGGAGCCGCTGTACTCGATCTTTCGAAAATGCTCATGCTCGATTTCCGTTATGGATTTAGACAGTCGATGACGGAGATCGTGCTAGCCTGATCATGACGGATACCGATTCACTCACACATGAGATTCAACAGAAGATGTTTACCAGGATATATACGATCACCGAGAATACTTTGACCTCAGCGATTATCCAGAGGATAACCTGCTTTATTGTACAAATAAGAAAAAGATTCTTGGAAAGTCCAAGGACGAGGCCAATGGTGATCTCATAGTCAAATTCATCGCACTAAGATCAAAATGTACTGTTTCACAAAAAACACAGGCGACTTAGTGACAACCCTTGCAAATTGGTTAGAAAACCCCACTTTTTCTGCGACTGAGTGACCCCACCTCGAAAAGTGGTCCGGAACCCCCACTCTATCATACTGCTCAGGTGGGCAGAAATTAAGGTGTAGGAAACATTGTATTCAGAAATAAACAACATAACTAGTTATGATTGGTGCATTATGTAAGAGTTGTAGTTTCTGTCAGGCTTACAAAAATGTTGAGTATCTTGGCAACATGTGAGATTATGTTAATTCATATCTAGATCATATTATGTACTTTTTATGATTTTTTAAAAATGGCATAAACATCATTTAAAATGCATCTATTGTAACTGGAAACTATTAACCTTGTTTAGTCTCTACAGAGTTATTTCTCTAGATTGCAATAAAGTACCTGTTGTATCCTTGTCAAATTGACGATCCAGCATTGTTCTGTATAACAGTGTGTGACACGAATGCTGAGGTAGGATAGAAAGTATATTTATTTCTCAAACATTAGCATTGAGGTATATGGAAATGCAATTAGTACCGTGATACCTACAACATTAACAGATATGAACTGAACATAAGCTTCTGCAACTTAGAATGTTTACAGCATTCATTTCCAGCCTTGGGATGTCGCGAAATGTAATCTGCTGCACTTGTTTTACCTGGTTTGTAAACTACTTTGAAACTGTATGCTTGCAATCTCAATCGCCATCTCTCGATTATTGTAGAGGGTCGTGATTTTAGATTGTTGAAAATAATTTCCAGAGGCTTGTGGTCGCTGATTAGCTTATATATATGACCAAACAGGTACGGATGGAAATGCTGAGAACTCCAAACTTTTGCTTCACGTTCCGCCTGTGAATACCGATTTTCCACCTCTGAAAGTGTTCTGCTAGTGTAAGCAATAACTTTTCCATTACGAGTTAATAATGCGCTTAGACCGAGAGGAGTTGCATCTGCAATTAACTGCATTTCCTTATTAGGATCGAAATACGCTATTATTGCGTTATTTGTTAAATTCTGTTTGAGTTTTTCTAACGCTTTATCGTGTACTCTATTCCCATGGTTGATTTTGTTTGGTTAAGGCTCGAAGAGGCTCATTGATTGTTAAACCATTTGGGATAAATTGTCAAACATAGTTGGTCATGTCTAGAAATCTGCTTACTTCTGATATGTTTGATACAGTGCAGCAGACGAAGTACAAACAAAATGACATTATGTCCATTTCAAATAAGGAAGATAACTATATCCATAATTTCATTACTGCATTACATTGCTTTTGCTGATTTTATATATACTATGCATTTCCTTTTTGACGATTCATAAACCCATGTATGCGGAACTTAAAACAACATGCGTTAAAAAATGACCCTGAAATCTGATGAAAATTCATCGCTGAGATCAGTTTTCAACGACTGTGAAATCAAAATTCAACGTTAAGAACTGACCCTGGGTCAACTTTCAACGTTGAAAGCAGACCCGGCGGGGTCAGAATTCAACGGGGTCAAAATTTAATACTACACCGTCCTTCAGAAGAAGAAAACAAAAATATCGACTTTCCTGTCTGTCTTTTTCTATTAACGCGGATTGGACGATGGTATTGGATGTCTGGAAAAATATGTAGCTTTCAAATCATATTTAGAGTTTCTAGTTGCGAGAGTTTTATGGAATGTCAAAAGCCAATTTTGTTGCCAGGATGGAGCTGAATGACAGATTTTTAGCGTTCATAATAAATCGTAGCAAAGAACAAGAAAATCGTTTCAGGCCGTGTTAAGTAAACCTTCTATTTAACCAGCTGGATTTCCTACCTTTTGTTTCTAACCCTACATTTTGTATTGTATGTCATATTTGTTTTCTATACCATTTTGTAGTATCAACCACAGCTGTGTCTTTGTCAATGCTCAACTGTTTGTCGATAAATGATCCCTTCGCCAAAGTAGAGCACTATCGCTCTTTTCAACATGCTGGAAAAGAGATGTGCTTCTAACGTTGGCCTAAGAATCAAACTTGCGTCATGTAAATAAATATATCTCAGCCCAATATTACAAATAAGTGGCTCTATTTTTACAAGGAAAATTATAGCAAATGTAACATCACCTGAAAACATCTGGCACTTTTGCTCCTTGATACGTTACACAATATGATGCAATGCGAAAAAGCAAAAATAAAACTTTTTGAAAATGTCTCAGATGTAACCTCGTGTGATCTAGGATGATATGATTATAAAGTGATTTAAAAGGGCAAATAAATTAACGCAAAGCAATATTTATCATTCGCGTTCAATGTACCTCTTTCAAGATTTTTACGAACAAACTTAGAATGTTTCGGAATAAACGCCCTTGTTTCAGAAACTGAAGTTCGTGCTCATTTCCAATGAAATTATAAAACTCGGAAAATGGGAGAAATTATGCAACTCATCTTTCAATTTCATTTGAAATATGCATTTTTGTATGATCCTTCATTTATTAGTGTTTGTCTATGCGATCCTGTAGGGTAGATTGCCTTTGTATGCTTTATATATCTTATACGGTCGTGCCATCAACGAGACTTTCAAGAGGACGTTATTGTTGATTTCGTCTGAAATCTTGTATTTCACGGTGAGACTGTATTGGAGTGTAGCTTACTAATCTTGTGAAGATATAATTAAATTTATGGGTCGATTTCTGATCCTGACTTATATTAAATGCCAGAGAGATAATTATATCACCTAGTCAGCAATTAACTCTTCATACAGAACCCTGGAGACACGTTGAGTCCATTCTTGTATTGACTACATATATTTCTATTCAATATTTGATTATAATCTCAGAATGCAGTTAATACTTCAATGTACAGTGTTACGTGTAGGCTCGTACAAAAGCAACAAAAGAAAAGTGTGAAGCCAACAAGCTTTGTAAATTTTCAACAAAATTGTTTATTTCCCTAGAAAACAATGTAAAAATAGGAAATAGGACTTACGGTTTGTGAATATATTCGAAGTATTAATCCTAAAATTGAAAAATATAAGTCCTATCACTACACAGTTCTAATTGAATCCAGGTAAGTATCTCGATGAAATTCCAATATGGAGGCGATGATGTCAGATGAGGTTGTTATACTGATGGCAATAGATCCTCAATTGATTCATAGTTTATAATGTTTCCGTTTAGAATTCCAGAATAAATTTCCACTGAATATCTTTCTCCCAGAACTTTTATAAATATGAAGGACTTGTGTAGTTTTCTAGAGAGTGAATTATTAAATTCCAAAAAATAGATGAACTTCAAAAGAAGCTGGCAATAAGAATAAAACACCTAGAGCTCTGAGGTGTAAAAATTACGACTGAATAAATTTAATACCAAATGGCTGTTTTAAGCCTCGATTTAGATCACATGGTGGCTCACGTGATGGATTACGTGACCACTAATTTGAACAGCGCAATAAAAAGAATGCCATTTAGCATGCAGTTAGAATAGCCCTGTCTAAGAATCAGATTCTCACGCTGGAGAAATAAAAAAGAAAGGCTGTTTACAATTCAGCTAACACGTGGGTCGAAAATGACCTTTGTAATAGCCAATCATTTTCGCGTAGTGTTTACAAAATCTATGAACTAAAGTGAGCTAAAAATAGTGCTTAAGTCATACCTTTGCGTCAAAACAAAAGACTGAATTTACTGGGAAAAATATCAAATCCAGTAAAAATTATCATTACAATAAAATATAATGAAACAAAATTAAAATAAAAAGAATTTAAAAACTAACACAGAAGTAATTAAGTTACATATACCTAACAACAGCTTGACGTAAGGTAAAAAAGTAATGAATGGAACATAAAATTAAATATCACCAGACTAAATAATGCATCTATTCCGCCTATGTCATAACAAGGGGATAGAGTAGTTTTAAGATGATTGTTAAAGTATCACTTTTACATTGAGGCGTATGTAATAAATTTTCTGAACAAATTTTAGACAGTTTCTCCAACCTTCGTTATGTCACTGCAGCATCACACCCGTCTAGCACATGAACGAACACATCGAATACAAAAGGACTTCAGTGGTGTTGAAGCCATGAGCTACGAGACTTCATTTCTCTCATTTATATCTTTCGCTAACGTCAGCCTAGTTGCTGATCGACTTCTTATTTATAAAAGTTTAAAAAACGTTGTAGGTATTATCATCGATGTTTGTTGGAACATAGCGATTATTTGAACTCCTATTGTATAGGAAATCAGAATTCCCCTTAGTAACACACTTGAGTGTATGAATGTTACAACACGCACGTGTATCTGTTGAATTTTAAAAGTCTTTACCAGAAATAAATCGCATAGTTTTGGAAGTTGTCGTGAATACTAAGGAGTAATAGTATGGCTTCTTTGAGAATCGGTATCAGAAATGAATTCCGTATAGGCATCAGTGGTAACAGAAGAGTACTCCAATGTAGCCATCTTAACATCATTCCTGCAGAGACTATACATTGTTCTGTACGGCGTAATCAGAATTATGTAATGTTGTATCACATGAGATGTGTTTCTTCGCTGTTAAGATCGAACCTGCGGGCCAGGTACTTTTCGATATTAATCTATGTGGGCAATTAATTCTCGTGGTCTAGATAAATGCAAATGATTTCATTCAAAAGAAATATTACAAGTATGCTATGGATAGGCATTACATTTGAAGAAACGTCCAGAATTTACCAAAGAGTCACAATGACAGGACTGCAGATGAAATGTACAAAAATATTGGATTAGAAGAAAGATTTACGCTACCCTGATTATACTTTGTTTCAATTTGTACACAATATAGTGTCCAATATGCTGATAAGAATTTAGTCGATACTGCTTTTATTGACTTTCATCTTTCTTGTATGATCCTTCATTTATTAATGTTTGTCTATATGATCCTTTAGAGTCGATTGTCTTTGTATGCTTTATATATCTTATACGGTCATGCCATCAAAGTGACTTTAATAGGATTTTAATATTCATTTTATCTCATAAATCTTGTACTTCATGGTGAGACTGTGCTGGAGAGCTAAATGCTGATATGGTAAAGATATAATTAAATTAATTTCTTGCATTGACTTCCATTAAATTGCAGGAAAACATTAGAGGACCTAGTCAGCAATTAACTCAAGAAACAGAACCCTGAAAACATTTTAAGCCCATTCTTTTTTACACTGCATTAATTTGTTTTGTACTGCGAAATCAGAATTTTCTAATGTTGTATCACATCAGGTGTGTTTCTTCGCTGTTAAGATCGAACCTGCGGGCCAGACACATTTCGATATAAATCTCTGTGGGCAATTAAGGCTCGAGGTCTAGACAAATGCAAATGATTTCAGGCAAAACAAATATTCCAAGTATGCTGTGGATAGGCATTACATTTGAAGAAACGTCCAGATTGATTAATTTAGTTGCAATAGGATACTAAATGCATTGATAGAGCTTGCAGAATCGCTACTTTCGAGAAGGGGAAATTAATTCAAACAGTATGTTCGCTACTCATTTTCTAGAAATAGGTGTGATTGTCACGTATTGAATTTACCAAATAGTCCCAATGTTAGGATTGCAGATGGAATTTACAAAAATGTTGGAATGGAAGAAAGATTTACGCTTCCGTGATTATAGTTTGTTCCAGTTTGTACACAATATATAGTGTCCAATATGCTGATAAGAATTTAGTCGATACTGGTTTTATTGACTTTCATCTTTCTTCCAAAATTCAATATTTGGTATGAAACATTTGGGTTTTTATGAAAATATTTATGTCCATCCCTTCATTTAAGGGAGACACTGTGACAGTATTTAAACCGAAATGGATTCTGGATCGAGTGAAAAGACCGAACATAATATGCGAATGAAAAAAAGTTGATAAAATGAAAATAAAAATACAACAAATAAACACGTTGATCCTAATGATGACTTATTTCGCACACTGACAATTCAATAGGGAAGACGAGTAAACATGTAAAAAAGAACCCATTCGTACAAATGATACGAAACTACCGCACTGAATATAAAATTGAAATATATCGGTACGATTCTTGTAAGGTATAAAAATTGATAAATATGGTTCATGTAAGTATATGATATACGACGAATATGGCTCATTCAACTGTATGCTTTAAGGAAACGTATCATACGTGTCGTTGTAAGTAAATGCCACTGTTCACTGTCTGTAATACCTATCCTTCAACGTACTTCCACTGTTAAAAAATACTCTGCCTCACTCACTGCTAACTTGTCCCGTTATACTGCTACATACAACACTCAACTGCCACATTTTTGATCAAACTGTTATAACAATAGCTAGGCTTCCACACTGCAGGGCATGCTAGCACATTACTGTTACCTGAAAACATCTAGTACCTTTGCTCCTTGTTACATCACACAATATGATGCAATGCAAAAAAGGAAGAAAAATACAACTTTGTTGATGCGGGAGGTCGTGGATTCAATCCCCGGTCATACCAAAGACTTACAAAAATGGTACTAACAGCTGCCTCGCTTGGCGCTCTGCGTTAAGAGGTTAGTGTTAGGACTGGTTAACCCGGTGTCAGGATAATGTGACTGGGTGGGACATCATTCTGCATGTCTGCGGCATGATGCCCCAGTGCTAGAGACATCACTATAAACTGCCACACTGCAGACATCGTAGCGATATGACTGAAAAATTGTTAAAGCTACGTTAAAAGTCCAAATTACATCACACAACACATCTCGCCTTCTTTTGCAAAACTTCACTTAAGCAAAGGTAGAAAATGTAGAACATGACATTTGTGTATCAGTTACTCCATTTCATTGGCTCAATGCGAACCATGTTACTTTTATTATTAAAAAGTGCCTATTTATATTGAGGCTGATAATAAGTAAGCATATATTAATTGCCCTATAGATGAAGTTTGCTGCAGGAAAATGGATAGCAAATTTTCATATGAAAGCATGGACAAGTAAAAGAATATATGTCTTTGTTTCCTACTTTGATGTGTCATGTTTAGCGTCACGTTTTTGTAGCACGAAAGATTTTCTGATATTCGATATGTGTAAATTGATGACAGCTGTATTCAACGGAAACACGTATGTATACGAGCAAATACGCAAATCATGAAATAATTGCCATTGTTAAAACGATATCTGACATTTCTACCTAAGTTGTTTTAAGAGGTTTCACCTAGCAAAGAAATATCATCGGTATTTACTAAACATGGTAGAATTTACCCTGAAATAACTTATCACAAAACTACTTTTCTGCACAAAATACCAGAGTGCAAAACAAAATGCCCGTATAAGAAATTAACATCTATGAATATATTTGAAAGAACTATGTTCAGGTGGGAAATCTGTCTACATATCTTATTATCCATTCACATTCATATATACCTCTTTGTCCATATATGTATTTATTTCTCTACCTGTTATTACACACTAGTGTTATAGAAAACTCTAAGGGATGAATGGAAAAATTTCTTAAGTTAAATTCAAGATTTTAGTAGTGCAGATGAATAATTCTGCAGTGTAAATTTGAATGCACACGAGTACCAAACTTTTGTATGGAAAAGATTAATTGCATGACTTGTTTTATCAGGATTGTCATCTTTAATTTAAATGCAATGTCTCTGGATAAAACTCTAGGATATTTTAGGAATGGCGAAGCTACGAGTGAATAATCTGGAAATTTTTACTCTAAAATGAACATTTTAACTGTTTTATTCTGAAACGTGTTGACCAGCTAAACTGTATAGCATATATAAGCAGGAGAGTTCTTGTTATAATGCGAAGTGTTTACTGTTTATGTTCTGCCTTATTTTGTGTGTATTCGCAAGGAAGATTTGAGAAGTTCTTCTTGATGACAGGTCAATGTTCTATCACTACACGAAGCAGTGGACAACACGGCGCATGCAATTGTTTGATCAAACTGTTATCAATGTTTATTGTCATCTGTTTTCCTTTCATGGGTTTTAGGCTATATTTTAGCATACGAGAGGCCATAAATGGCATCAATTATATTTGGTGAACGAAAACCCTCGAGGAAATTCGGGAAGAGCCAGTGACCCAGGGAACGCTACTGGTAGGCTTTCTCTATTAGCCGACTGAGACTCGAACGCACACGGACAGAGGTGAGATGTCAATGATCTCTAAGGGCGAATGTCTTAGAACACTTAGTCACTCGGGGTCCAGATGTCTATTGAATACATGTTCTTGAGCGATCAAGTAAAATTCATTCCAGTCAATTATCAAAATGATTTCTCTTGGAAAATCCACTAATTTGCGGACAAGCGTAAAATAAGGATCACGATTACATTTCGTAAATCGCTATTATATTCATATAAACGAGGTGGCTGGAACACATGTAGGGTCAGAATCATTTGTTATGAATAAATATCCTCTTCATGAAAATCATTAAAATATGCCTTGCTAGTATTTTCAAGACATACACAGACCAGTCCGTGATATATTGACAATGTACGTAAATAAAATAAACGTGATCATTACCGGTTCCGTTTCATGTATGACTGAGTTGATGAGCATTATTAATGTATGTATTTCATGTATGACTGAGTTGATGAGCATTATTAAATTAAAAACATGTTGACTATTCCACTTTTTACGCTTTAGAATTCGCTGTTGCCTTTGAGTGTGAATTTATCTTTGTCTAAGTAGTCATACAAAGGGAGTTTTAAATTTGCGCAGTAAATTGGAGTCAATGTTGACTATCAACTGGTTTTGTGTGACGTTCACTGGATTGGACCGGTTCTTCTTGCTGACGCGGTATCCCGTATAAATTAATCGCAGTTAGTTCGGGATAGCACAGTGAATTTAAACCCTGAGAGATATCGTTGAGCGACAATTACTTGTAAAAACACAGCTGGGGAGGAGAAAACTTCGGGATCTCTAAGTTGACATTGAGAATATCAAACTAAGTAATCGTTCAACAATATGGAAATTTTGACGAAATTGAAGACCTTGTGCATATGCATCCTCCTGCTGATTTTGAAACAGACAGCGGTGGCAACTTGCCCGACCGGAGACTGCGTCACTTACGACATATCTACCCAGGCTACTTGCACGGAGATCAGCAACAAAGCAAGAACTAGTGATTGCCGTTGG
>JAECUM010010409.1:0-78256 GCA_016617855.1 Megalonaias nervosa | reverse complement strand
TATATATATATATATATATATATATATATATATAGTTGTGGATATAGTGACAGTACTGCTCCTTTTCTTTAATTTCTACAATATTAGATAACATAAAATTATAAAATAAATAATACCAACACGTAGAATGTGTGACCGGTTTCGCTTTATTGCTTCATCAGACTGAATTCAAACTGAATTCAATATCATTGCCTTTTATCAGAGATTGTAGTTCATCCCTATGTTCTTCTAGTTCTTTTCCTATCCTGATCACTCTTAATCAACATTTTACAAACATATCTAAAGAAGAATTAAATTCCTTGCGTACTTTATCACAAGACGAAAATATTATTATTAAAAAAGCTGATAAGTCTAGTACCATAGTAATAATGAATAAGGAAGATTATATTAAAGAAGTAGAAAGACAATTAAATGATGAAGTATATGATACAAAACTTTCCTCTAATCCTTCTGAAGAAATTAAAGACAAAATAAGCAAATGTATTAATGAAATCTCTATACACAATTGTTCCATATATGATGAACTAGATAGGTTCCCAAATAAAATACGCACACCTCAGTTCTATATTTTACCCCAAATACATAAAACGGTTGATAAGTCACTACCTTTAGGATATCCAGGTTGACCCATTACTTCTACATGTAACTCAATTACAAATAACATATCGCAATATATTGATCATATTTTACAACCACTGATGAAATCACTACCTTCACATGTCAAAGATACTTTTGATTTCATTACCAAATTGAAATCTTTACCGAAACTAACTGAAAATTCATTCCTAGTTACACTTGATGTGGTTTCACTCTACACGAATATACCACACAATGATGGTATCGAAGCATGTAAATATTATCTTGAAGAAAACGAATATACATGTAAACTATCAAAAGAACATGTTTGTGATTTGATAAAACTTGTGCTCGAAAATAACTTTTTTCAATTTGGTAATACAAACTATCTCCAAAAGTTGGGAACAGCAATGAGTAGTCCTATGGCACCTTCTTATGCATCTTTATTTATGGGGAAATTAGAAAATGACTTTCTAAATAAACGCCAGATGTTTGGTTAAGATTTCTAGATGATATCTTTATGACTTGGAGTTATTCATTAGAGGACCTTTATTATTTTATAGACTGTTTAAACAAATTACATCCAACAATAAAATTTACATTCAATGTGTCTAAAACTACAGTATCATTTTTGGACGTAGAGGTCGTGAAAAATGAAAATAATGACATTACTACCATGGTTCATGTTAAAAACACGAATATTCATCAATATGTTGAATATTCTACATGTCATCCTCAATCATGTAAAAACGGGATACCATATAGCCAAGCAAAAAGATATAGAAGAATTATTTCGGATGACACTGTTCTAAAATCGTCTTTGGCAGAGTTAGGTCAGCATTTTTTAAATAGAAATTACCCGATTCACATCATTAATACTGCTTTCCAAAAAGTATCTTCTCTTACGCAACTTGAATCATTACAATGTAAAATCAAAAATAGAAATGAAGATATCATTCCTTTTATTATTGAATATAACCCAAGTTTGCCTAATATAGGTAAGGCTATCAATAAATATTGGGATTTATTAAAATTATCTTGTAAAGCAAGTGTTAAATCGCTACACGAAAGCAAACCGACACTTGCTTATAAAAGGACTAAAAATCTTAAAGATTTCCTAATTAATTCTAAATTAGAAAGAAAAAAAAAAAAAACATTACATAGAAAGGGATCATCAACTATATGTAATAGACCCAGATGTTCGCACTGTCCTTTTATTAATGAAAATACTTCTTTCAATAGTAATAATACAAAAGAAACATTTAATATGCGTTGTGATACTAACTGTGCAACATCAGACGTTATTTATTTGATCACATGCAAAAAATGTGGCATCAAATATATTGGACAAACCAGTCAACAAATATCTAAACGTATGAACCAACATAGATCAGACATAAAAAAATCATATCGATCAATCATTTCATCTCATGTTGCCGCACATTTTAACAAGAATTGCCATTCTTTGCAAGATTTCTCCTTTCAACCTATTGTTATAGCTGATTCTGAGATGGAACGTCTGCTAAAGGAAACCTATTGGGTTCACCGTCTTAATACGGTATATCCAAAAGGTCTAAATTCCAAAACACTCTACAATATTCATTAATCAATTTTTTTTTTTTTTTTTTTTTTTTTAATTATGTCCCCTGTCTACAATTTACTTAAGAATAATTTTATATTATTCTAATTTACTGAATAACTTGACTAGTGAAAGTATAAATTAATATCATAAAAATAAGTTTAATAATTCTTTACAAATAAAAGGGCATTTTTAAAATTAATTCTGAATATATTATGATTAATTATTTATAAAATACTTATTCATTTTATGATTATAAATGTTATGCACACCATAATTTTTAATAAATTTTTATTATATAAATTGAGTTCAGATAAAATATGAACATTCGTCAATAATATATTAATATAATATATTCAAATATGCATTATACATAATCAAACTAGTAATAAAACTGTTTATCTCTATTTATTCATATATATATATTAAGTGCTCAAATTTTATTACCTTGCTACCAACCTTAAAACCCCAAAATGCATGTGTGTATAATGGTAGTTGTACATTATCATGCATATGCATAAAGCAGTACTCTAATTTTATCACAGTCCTGTCAATAATGCAACCCATTAATACATGATGTGTGTTTAGTAGTACTTGTACCTGATTTTTATTACCCCAACAACCAACCTTACAACATATCAATGCATAGCAGTTTGCCTCAAAAAGCAACTACTAAAAGCTATTTAGATCCAAGTTAGATGATTTTTTTACTAATATTATAGTAAAAAATAATGGGCTACAGTGGATTATTTATGGTTGCAAACATGAGATGAAAATTCTTCTTAACATTTACTATAATTACCATCCAAAGCAGCGTAATTATATATTTATGTAATTTGGTGAAAGCCATAAATATGAAAGGTGTAATGTTGAACTGGTGACCTGACGAATGTGTTTTTTTTTTCCTTCTAAAATCCTCATATTGTGAAATATGTACAACAAAACAGACTATATAGCACCTTATAAAAGTATTTTGTAGGTGTTTTTGACCATGATATTTTTATAAACTTGTTTACAAAATTTTATGACCTCACTTCGAGCTGACAAGGAAAATCTAAGCCACATACTATGTCTTCTTTTCTGTTCCTTTAATGTTTACACTGTTTAAAATTTTTGTACTCTATTTTAAGTACGGAGTTTAATAGAAATAGGAGATATGACCACATCCTGAAATTTTGTCAGTAGACGACTGTGACATTGAAATGTATTCCTCTAGCTGAAATTACTAAAATAATATGTCTCAAACATCCGTTCAATAGTTTACAATAATGCTTTCCTTTAAGGACTAAAGATAAAATTTATCATTATGAACAAGACCCTTGAGATCTTCATTGCTCTCAAAATCCAAGTGCTTCTATGAAACTAGGTATTCTTAATTCTGCAGATCAGAATACTATCGACATGAAAAAAAAAGGTGATCGACCACGCTATAATTTGATTTTAAGTTTAATTTTAAGTTTCATTTTAATTAAAAGACAGAAACGAAAAAAGAAGCACTCAGATTTGACAGTATTATTTCACAAATTAAAAATTACCAGTCAGAGTATGGAGGGGAGACAATTAGAAAACACAATAATAATTTGATCCTTTTCTTATTCAACAGTTTTTAGAGAAAGCTATAACTAATTCACTAGTTCAACATAAAAACAACCATGTTAGTATCTGAAGATAATGCCTATTTATTTGCCAGTTTGGCTGGATAAAAGTAGGATCAAACCAACTGTATAAAAATATTGAGGAAAATATAAGAATTAATTTTTGATTGCGTACAGAAGAGAAAGATATCCATCAATGATTTGGAAGAGACGCAGATTTACAGCGTAGTTTTAGCGATGACACTGGGAAAAAGCACAGTGACGGGATGTGTGAAAATTACAATATGAGGAAGGAAGAAATTATGTTCTGAAACTATGTAAATATGCAAATTTATATGCAGTTAATTTACAATACAATTTGATGAGTTACGCACATTTGCAAGGTCAATATACAATGATTCAACAAAACAGATAGAATTTATTGAAAACAATGTTCAATTTGAAACAGCACATAGTGACTCGATATGTGCAGTACTGTGGTCAATAAAAGAGATGCAACATTTGAGATAAATCTGAAATTCATACAGTTGAATGAATTGAAAAAACCCACAGCAAATTATTGAATATAAAAGCATTGTTGTATAAGGTCATCCTGTTGGCATGATGGTAATAGCTAAAGGCAATTTATCTTGCATTAGGTACTCTCTTCATTCTTTTTTTTTCGCTTTAAATGATTACAGTTATTTAAGAGATTTTTGTCAACCATATACAGGAACTAATTAAATGGGACATAAAATATACACTGAATTTGAAGAAAAAATCAGACGAGCAAAGTAGTATGCTAGGAGGCGGATCTTAAACCAAAAGCGGATTCTGGACCAGAGCTTCAACTCCCCCCAGTAAAAAAAATATTTGTGTACCTTATAAATTAGGCATGTTTGTTTTTGGGGAGTTGTATCTCTGATCCAGGACCCGTCAATATATTTACTACTTTTTATTGTTATTTTTTAAGGTTTAAGTCTACAATAAAAATATATACTACAGTAAAAAATATACTATACAAAATATCAAAAATAACCAGTAGCATCATAAGCGGTTACCATTCCACTGAGGCCCCTTCGTTGCCTGTGGTTCCTTTGAGGGGTCCTTTGCATGATGATGTCTTTCTTGTGACTGTTATTGACACCCCACAAAGTTTTCCTTTTTGGCGACATTCTTTCTGAATGTTTCTTTATGGGGTACCCTTCAAATGAGGTAGAGAGCTCACACATGCTACTGGTTATTTTAGAGGGCTCCTTGCATAGACACATCCCCCAGCGAATCACTAAACGAAACGAAACTTTAGAGATTCAGAGGACTGTCTAGGCATTGCGGATTCATATAACCCCCCACCAAATTAAACCCCGGGGTAAGTGCAAAACGCACTCACCACGTTGTTCAACGTGATGAGAGATTACATGAAACCTTGGAGCGGAGCCCCCCATCTTTTAAAATTTTTTTGGTAGCCGGATCATACCCACCGACATATGCCAGTGAAGGGAATCGAAGCAAAGACCTTCAGTACAAGAATCCAGCATTCCTGCACTGAGCTATGAAATCCGGTTACATGTATATATTCGAGAAATTACTATATACTTACCAGTTACCTGTGTGAATGATTCTGAATATATATATATATATGTGTGTGTGTGTGTGTGTGTGTGTGTGTGTGTGTGTGTGTGTGTGTGTGTGATCGCGAAATCTAAAATATATTGTACAGAAAAACGAAGTGGCTGTGTATTTATACAGAAAAAACGACAGGGCTGTTTACATTATAGACAAAGACATTTTCATGGTCACTGTCATCCTTTACGCTGTCTGAAAATCAATAGCTGGGTTTTTTACCAAGCCTGTGAAGATTCAGGGAATTCTGTTTTAGAAACAGACAGACAGACTAATACACCTGGAAATCACTTAACAAACAAAACGAACTCACTAATAAACCCGGAAATCACCAGCAGCGCTTTATTACAGATAGTCTGAAAATCAATACCGACATAAAGTGCATTCGTACTAATCTATGTTCGACAATCCAGATACGATTTTTAAACAAGCTGGAACGGTATTATCTCCCTTCTATAATGACCCAGTGCTAAAGTATTAATTCCGTCTTTACAATATCTTTTATCATCAAAATTACTTAGTCCACGTTTAAAAATCGTATCAGTTTCAAGTTTCTGATGATTTGATCTAATGATATTTGTCTTAATAAAACTGACATTATTGCTTAGCGCTGCTTTAAAGTCGTCAAAATGCATCATCTTTTTCACGTATCCTCGAGGAATACCTTTTGCTTGTTTTGTAAGGTTATTGTCATCTAATATGACAGCATACATCTTACTCCTTAATCCAACAAATTCTCTCACCGGCACAAACATAAATTCGTCCTTAAATTTACCAATAACTTTTTTATTCGTATTATCATTAAATCCACTACTAGTCGGATAATCAGATAAATCAAATAAGTCACGGTGTTTATAAATATCCTCATAGACATCTTCACATTTTATATTATAAACTAGCGAATCTGTATCAGTAAATAGCAACTCCGAATCTGGCCACTGCTTTTTGGTAAAATTATAGTGAAAATCATACATCAGCCACTTTGATATATCAAGTACAGCTGCACCAACATAAATCGGTTTATTTAACTTTAAATTTGTCTTTCGTCGTTGTATTGCAGCAAGATTTTCATTAAATATTTTCATGCTGACAAAACCGTCATCGTTAACTAATTTATTTCTGCGATTTATATCATTAACAATTTCAAGATTTACTCTCTTTCTAATGTTCTCCATTGTCTTTCCAAAAACTGAGTTATTCATTAACTTAAAAAAGTTTTTCTCAAAGTCGGTCTTAGCCACAGCACGACGTTTGGTATTTAAGTCAATATAATTTGACATCCACCTAGACTGATTAAATTTTAGCACACGATGGACTTTTCTCAGAATTAGTCCAGCATCTACTGCTTGTTTTAAATTTTTATAATGTATCACGTAATTTCTTTTATTTAGCAAATTTGGAACTAACTTATTAACAATCGAATTTTTTGCTGTTGTCATAGCTCGTTGTTCAGGTGATAGTAAACTGTAATCTATCATCATAGACTCTGCACAAAATGGGTAGTCGTTGTGTAGATCATGTAACGAATTAGGGTAATCTAGATCGACTTCAACAAAATAACTGACATTTTCTGGTAAATCTTTTTCAGTTTCTTTAAGAAATTGATCTGGAGATATCCAATAAAATCCACCGCAGGGCATTGGCTCTGACATGGCCCAACCATACAAATTCACACAATCTAGATAAATAATATGATTAGATGGGAGATTTTTATCATAATTTTTTAGATATTTATTATTAGCTACTGCATATTTTTTTGTTATGACGCTAATTCCGCCTCTGATACCTTTTTCAATAAAATTAAACATATCAACATCTGTCAAGAGATCCAATTCTATCTTACTTGTTTTTAGTAGAGCGTCCCAAGACAATCCTGGAGCAGAATAATACCAACAAGGATCTAGTCCATAATTGCTGTAGCTTACTCGACGAAAACTTTCAAAAATATCTGCTAGTAGTAATATATCTGTTTTCAAATATAAATCATGATAATCACCAAATGTTTGACAACTAAATTTATTCCAAATATCTTGTGCATATTTGTATTCGTCGTCTGACACATCTTCACCTTTTAGCTGCGAGTAAAATTTGTCTTTGCTAGGCAGAGAAGTTTCATCAAATCGGCTCCAGTCGTCGAGATACTCATACGGATAGATACCTTTTTTTGTCAGATCGACATAGTTTTCACCAAAGCAACTTCGCAGATTATTAAAAGTGCTACAACCTTTTACAAGTTCATCTAATGATGCTGCCATAAATTGCAGACTATCAATGAAACGTAATTTTCCGAGAGTAACTGACATATACTTTTAAAAATTATTTGGAATACATTTTATCTTATTATTTAGTTTTAGTTTAGATTTAATTCCCTCGTTGCCAAAAACGTCTACCATGATATGACTATCATAGCCGCGAAAGTTATGTAAAATGACAGGTATAAACTTTGGTGCGTGAAATTTTAAATTACAATTATTATGAGTTGCCCCACGATACTGGACAGTTAGATGACAGTGATCGCGCATTTTATCTTGGACTCCGTTTGAGTCTACCAATAACTTCTCGCAAATATGACAATCAACTGCTTCATCAAATTCAAGTTGTTGCTTAGATATTATTTTCATTGGAGCTGTCTTAAATAATTTGTTAGAAATTTTATTAACATCATCTATAAGATTTTTTAGTAACCATACCGCCGGACTTTCAGATTCATTATCTTTACATCTATATAACTTTACTGGACATGGAAACTTATCGTCGACGCAACAAACTACTTTATAAGCTACTCCGCAAGGAACATGTTGCTGTATTTTTCTTGTACTTGATTTATTAGGATCATTTTCTGCGCCAGCTACTGGAACGAGTAAACACTCGAAATCCGCATAAATAACGAAAGGTATATTTAGCTTGTGATCGTAATTTTTAAATTTTAAGACTTTTTCTTTCTCGCTTGGCATTGTTATTCTTTGAACGTTGATACAATATTTAATATGTTCCTGTAGTTTCTCATTCTTAGAAAAACCCTGCAAACATCTGTAACAGAAATATTTCTTTTTTCTATTTTTATTATACTGTCCGCCAACTAAGCTGTTAAAGTTTTTTTTTTTTATCCAAACGTAATGTCCTTTATAAAATAATAAATTTATTGTCTTTTGTGTAGCAATCTCTGAAATATATCTTGGGTAAACATTTTCTCGCTCATCTAGTCCGAAAACATTTACTGATACATTGTTTTGTTTTTCAAACTTTGGTATCTGATTTTCTGACACTGGAAAAGTTATCCCGTTAAAATCTACTTCGTCTTTATATGGCAAATATTTTCAATTCGGTCACTGTGGTCACTTTGAGGATGTTTCGCAGACAAAATTGACCAACGAAAACATTGATCGTCGTTGTTTTTGACATTTATACAGCATTTTTTGTTTTTAATTTTTTTTGGAAGATCAACGCAAGAACTACCTCGCAGTACGTTATATATTGCTGTATGAATTAAAACTTCCTTTATCATTTCAAATTTCCAACCTGACCCAGATGAAGCAAATTCCTCCAATTTTTTTATTTATTTCTTGGTGTATTTCATCGGCGACTGTGGCAATATTTGTTCCAGTTAATATTTTTCGTGATTTAGGTGTTAGATATGGTTCTGAAATTTCGCTGTCGAAACTTGTATTTTCAAAAATTATATCAAGTATATCTTTTTCGATTACATGTAACTTTGATAAAATCGTATGATACTGAACTATTAGTTTGATACTTTTGTGAGCTGCAAGTTCTTGAGCTATGACTGGTTGTAAAAGATGGTATAAATTTGTAGAGTTAAAGTTTGCTAAAACATTTGATTATCAAATTTGTAACTGTTGTCGTATCCGGAAAATGCTGTAGCAATTTTTTTCTGCTTTGATAATGCTCTTTTTAGCAATATCGCGCAATTTTAGCATTGTATTATATATAGCATTTTACATTTAATTAAAAATTACGTAAAAATCAATTAGAGATATAAAATCCTTATAGTATAATGACAGAAATTCTGAGATATATGAGACTGACAACGGAAGAGCAAGAAGCATATCATGTTCACCCGAATTACAACTTATATACAGGAAATGCACTTGGTTCGGTAATTAACATAAAATCTCAAAAATCTGTAGGAAAACCAACTCCGGCTGGCATGATAATTTCAGTAAAAGGAGATAATACAGATATGACTGAAATGTTTAGAAAAGATTTTGTTTATACTTTGTTCTGTGATGACATTCTAGCTAGACAAAGAGTATATAGAGTCAATAATTCGATTACTGATGACAATATTGAGAATTTAGCATTACAAAATGAGTATCAACCTCATCCTGTGTTTGATTTCTATGAGGCTAATGATCGCGGAATTATTCGACATATAAGAACAAAACAAGTTGTTGGAAATTTAAGAAATGATGGTTATTTATGTATAAAAGTTAGAGGAACCAAAACAGATTTTGTTAATTATCTGTCACATTGTTTTATTTATGAAACTTTTAACGGCGCTATTCCAAATAATTTAGTTATCGACCATATTAGCACCATAAAGACAGATAATGGGATTGAAAATTTAGATCTAGTAACACCAAAAGAAAACACTAAACGTGGTATAGGTGTCGGTAATAATTTAAAAAATCCTAAAAGACCAATTATTTCAACAAATTTATAAACTGGAGAAAAAATGAAATTTAAATCAATATCAGCTGCCGCAAAATATCATAAAATTCATGCGCAATCAATAAAAGATGTAGCTGATGGTGAAAGAAAATCAACAACGTCAACGTCAACCTTCGACAGATTTAGTTTCAGATATGACGATCAATAATGTTTCTTAGCTTGGTTTTAGTTAAGCAATTATGTGCAAACATTAAAATATCATCTTTATCAAATTTTAATGTTAAAAACGAACTTTCATTAAGTTTATTTATTTCTGCCGTTGTTAGGAGAATTTTATCATTTTCGCCAGGCATTACAATAACGTCAACAGAATATGCACTATAATCCGACAGACTTTTTCGAACTGCTTCGGCTAGTTCCTTGTAATTTAATATATTATCTTTTTGATGATATTTTACATCTGGAGATTTCGTTTCGCTGGCCATTATTATTTGTAATTAGATAAAAGCATATTATAATATGAACTTGATGAAAAGACTTGCTGATATATATTCGGAAGATTATATCGCCACAAAATTACTAGTAACAAAACTACAAGTAATTTTACCAACGAAAAAGTCACCGACAAATTTGCTGCTTATAGCGAAGATGATATTTTGTACGACAACAATGACGACGAAGATGACAGCAGCGTTGCTGTCGCTGACAGAAAAAATTACAGCAGGCCGACAACTGGACGATATAATATTAAGTATCACATTGCTAAAAAATAATAAAATTTAATTTTACTGTTGCCAAACAACAAATATTTTGGCAGCTTATCAAACCTTTTCTTGGTGTAAAAATAACTGGCCATCAAAGAAATATAAAGTATGATTTTATTTTTGGTAAAATATTTAATTAATGCCAGTTGATAATACAAGAAAATTATATTTAATTTCTTTATGTAAAACTATCAAATGTAAATCTGTACTTGTGAAATACGAACAAATTTATAGTAACATTATTGCATCGACTTAGTTGGTACCCAGCTATTAAATTTGTCACTATATCCTCTTCATTTAACTAAGCTTTTGTTGCCGCGTTTTCGGATAACTTTTTCAATAACAAATACGTCTTGGGCAGTTTTCTGGAGTTCCTGCTCGTAAAAACTACCAGTTATAGGCTCACCCAATAAATCCTTCATCGCGTATGTTACAGGTATTGTTAAAAGTATTTTATCAACAACAAAAACTTCTTCGCTCCAGTTTGGGGTAAATCCTTTCTCAAATGTTTTTTTCGCCAAAGAAAGTCTAACTTTATCACCAACTTTAAATTTATGTCTGCGGTACATGTTTTCATTTGCTAATATTGGATTTTCAATTGCGTCGTTTAGCGACATTTTGGTGGTTCGGTGTTTCGTGTTATTGTGTTCGTCAACAATGTTTTGTAAATTATCAATATATTTATTTGTATTTTTAGCTGTCAAATATTTGTGTATTTGTTCGTTTAGCGTGCGATTAAATCGCTCGACGACAACGCTTTTACCTTCGTTTCCCGTAACATATTTTTTTTATATTATTTTGAAGCAAAAACTTCTCAAATATTTTATTAAAAAATTCTGCTCAGTGATCAGTCCAGATTCTATTTGGTTTTCTTTCTGTAGTTGTTATTATTTGTTTTAGCGAATCAGTTATCGACGTTCCTGTCTTATCTGAAACTGGAACACTGAAAGCATATTTACTAAAAACATCTATGACATTAAACAAGTATTTCTTATTAGCGTTAAACTGAGCCAGATTTGACACATCAACTAAATCTATTGCCCAGATGTCATCATCTGCATTTGCTACGACTTTACGTCGCGTAAACTTTTGTTTTTAGGTTTGTGTAATTCAGCTGCAAGATCATCATACAATTCCTTTCCGAGTCCAAGTTTATATTTTGCTCCAATAAAACCCTGCACCAGCCTTCTATCAAAACGTTCTCGCATATTTGTCGGTTTCATATCACGAAGGTCGTCTAACATTACTTTATCGCAGTCTGATTTTGAGTTCTCTACACGAACGTTATCAGGATGTTCTATATCACGGTAGCAGATATCTTGGCGCATTGCTGTCTCATCAACTTGATTGTAAGGCTCTTGTCCTGGCAGCGGATTATCATTTTCATCTAGTTGTTTATCAAGAGGATTATAAGGTCCAGTATATTTATGACCTGGCAAGGTCCAACCGCCTTTTGGTTTCGGTAATTTGCCAATTACTTTATGTATATCTATACCTGTTCCTATTATTTCCCGGTGATTACAACGTTGGCAGTATGTGACAAATTTATTTTGCTCAAGACAGAGATCTCTATCACAATCGCACTTGCATATCATTCTATTAAAATAACTTTTACAATAATAACTTTCAGTCGTCTACTTATTAAATATTTGTTTTCAGTCGTCTACTAAAATAACGTCCCTGACATTGTCAGAGCATCCAGCTCCCAACGATTTCTTTAAAAACATACTTTTTGTTTTTCGACAAATTGCGCAAATACTTTTTAGCATCGTCCTGTTGTTCTTTGTTTTTTTTCTTCTGTTGTTTCATTAATATTTTCTGTTTTAGTTTTACATTTGAGACAATATGTTGACATTATATATTTGTAATTTAGATAAAATTACAAAATTATAAATAATTTTGTGCAAGCTTTAAATATCTTTACAAAAATTTTGTGCAATCTCATCATTAGCGTGAGAAGGGTACTTGTCAAACTGTAAAATAAATTTTAAAAAATTAAATTTAGGCTGGGACATTTGTTTAATGAACATTATACAATAATATTCACAAGCAGAAGTTCCAATAGGTTGAATTTGGTTAGACGAATAATATATTATTTTATATTTTTTGTTTATATATTTTTTTATTGCGTCGCTCGGAGGAAGTCCAAACGAGTCAAAATAATTGTTATTATAAACTGCTACCCAATGTGTGCCAGATCCGCCATTGAAATCTTGTATATTTATCACGCAGGAACCACCTGAGATGTTAGCAAGTTCATCTTTGGAATAAACTCCGTGGAAATTTTTTACTTGTTTTAGCTTATCAAGTATATCAAAGTTACCTAGCGGGGAGGCCGTGTTCCCGGCAATGTTAATCGTCCTATTCCAAATAGACCTGGTAGTAGACTTCCTGCTAGTCCCGCTATCAACGGTCCTATAAATCCTCCTTTGGTTGTTCTTCGACGTCGCGGTGTCTTTTTTTAGTTGTCTTTCTTTTTGCTGTTTTTCGTTGTGGCATTATATTTATCAGTTATATAAAATTAAACTAAAAGTTTCTTTATACCATGACCTTCAACTACTTTTTTGTTTGCGCCAGATATTGCTCCAGACGCTGCTGCTAGTCCTAATGTACCTAACACTGGCAAATTTTTTGGTAAAAACGTTCTGGCTATTACTGCAAATGCCGGACCGAAGAAACCACCTTGTTTTGCAATCGCTGTTATTTGTGCGGCACTTAAATTTAAAACAAAAGGTTTTTTACGATCGTACCTGTTTACCTGTTTTTTGGTTAACATTAATTTTGTTAAAATACCCTTGGAAATGTCAGGGTTGATTTTTAATGATACCTGCCTCTTCTTTGCAACAGCAGCTGCTAATTTTTTTAACTTGACCATCAGTCAAATATATTTCTTTTACAATATATTTTGTCATCTTATATTAAAGTTATGGATTAAATTTGTACTGTCATTTTGCCTCCAAAAGAATCAATCGTAATAGATCTGTCGCTGATCACCAACGCGTACACGTACAACTGCGCTACTGGAACTGCTCCTAATGTCCAAGTAATTTCAATATCAGCTGTCGAGTCGACAGCTCGCTCGCTATGTTTACTAAGATCAAAATAAAATATTGGATAAAGTGTACGAAATTCCTTTGCCGATATCTGAGATCCATCTCCAACATCCTGATATTTTTACACTGCGTCGAGCAGATACATGCAAGGTCGAGTAATATTTTTATTAGCGTCATCTGCAAAATTACATTCTATCGCTTGTTCTGGATATTGCTTTGAATTTAGTCTAGCATGTATTCATCTAACATCGGCATTGTCAAATATTGCATTATTTTGTTGTTGGTCACCACGTCGCGCTTGCCGTTGAAATACAACAAATAATTGTCACGGCAGTTGTTCGCTTGATGTTGTTGTAACTCGCCATGTGTAGTCGGTAGTATTTGGAACTGCTGTTTGATATATTTTATGTTGCTGAAAATAAATTCTGTTTGTATGTTTGTCAAGTATACTGTTTAATTCTGACATTTTATTGATTGATGGGGTTATTCGGGGCATCCACAGCGCAAGTTTGTTTATGATAAACTGTACATCAGCTCCGCCTGACCTAAGCAGGCAGTCGTTTTGTTCTGCTCGATCTAAAATAAGTGTATGTTTAACTCCACGAAATACTTTATTATAGTCCCTGCAAAAGCCGAATATTGTACTTAATGGCAGCATCATTGTAATTTGACGTGATCCTGCTGCAAGTGCTTTTCTTCTGGTATAACCTTTATTGTAACGTGGACTTTTGTTTACGCTAATTGCTTTATTAACTAAATCTAACATTGCAACACCGTCTGCAGCTGCTCCTGGTGGTGTTATACCAAGATTATTACAAGCAGCAGTAAGAGAAACTCTTGTAGCATCTTGATTAGCGGCTGCATCTGGTGTGGCTATACCAAAATTGTTAGCATTAGCAATAAGAAAATTTCTTACAATTGGAAAATCTGCAGCGGCATCAGCTCCGTGTACCAAAACACCTTTTGCAAAACGTTCATCTGATACGGCTAAACCACCAGTACCAATATCTTTAAACCACATCATATTAGTTGCAGTCGATCTGGAGTAATCGTCGGAAAACGAAATAATATTTAAGATTGTACTTGCAACTTGCAGGTGACTTGAAATATCTTCTACTGTTTGATTGGCTAGTTAATATCAAGCACTTTTAAATAAGCACCAACCATCATTTATAAGAGCTACTTCTGTTCCAGCTGCAACTGCAACAGGTGGATTGGCCACTGTCATAATCTGACTGCAAACATCCAATATTGCTTTGTGTGGCAGTAGTAATACATCTTCGTCTCGGGTATTAAATGTTCTAATACCAGCTTTATTTGGTTCATTAGAATTTTCATCGAGATACTCAACATACTCAAATTCTGTTACAGTGTTATCGATGTCATAGGTTTCTGCTAAATCGAGATAATTTTTAACAGACATTTTTTATTTATTAGATTATATAAAATGTTATTGCGGCGCTGTTACTTTAGATATTAATTTTTGTATAATCTGCTCGCGCTTTGGTGATAAAAGTTTTTTTGTTGTTGTTATCATAGCACGTTGAGTTTCTTGTGTTGGAGCGATTTCTGATATAACTTGTTTTATCTCAGATGTAGACGGTGTGCCTTTAATTTTTTCAGCTATTTTTTGTCCCACCGCAGTTCCAGCGGCAGATGCAGCTCCAGTTGCAAAAGCTTTACCTGCGTCAAGTGCAATTGGTGCAACTTTACGCGCGATTCCCGGAGCATTTTCAACAATTTTAGTAAATATTTCCCAAAAATCCACCAACTATTTTTCTTCGATAAAATTTTTTTTTGCTTCATTATATCTGAGGTTGCATAAAACCGAAGTCGATTGCCAATCACGAAGTGATCGCGCGTAGGTGTAAATAGTAAGTAACAACCTCGTTATTCAAATCCAGCTGTCGTCCAGATTGATCTGTCAACTGCATATTTATTGCTGTTATTTGATTTTCAACATTTAGCGGATAATAAATAACTTGCCGTGGACTAATTTGCATGAGCGAACCCGGTGGAACATTTGGTGAAAAACTATATATTGTTTGTCCTTTACTACCCTGGGATGCAATGGAGCAATTTATTAATATTGTGTTTACGTCAGTTATATTTACCGGCAGTTCACCGTCATACGTCATTTGTTGTTCAAAAGCACCATAAGTTTCATGAGAAAATCCTATCAGTGGTGCGATACTTGTTGGTGATATAAAATTAACCATGATATCTTTTAATTTTAATCTGGCTCTTAACGTGTTATAATTTGGTTTTAGATCAAAATTATCAGCTATACCGCCTGCCTTTGTTATCAGTTCTTTTATTGTTTTATTTAAATCAGTAACATTATAAGCTCCTTGCGGAATCTTAATTTTTCTCCATTTATCTCTTAAAATAGACATGATTATAAAATCAAATTCATCATTGACACCAGTTTTCACGTTAGCCATGGAATGCCAACATGTGCAATTTCATACTGTTTTTCAGTATCAAGTTGTATTGGCGGAACATAATTTAATGAAAAATTTGCGCTATCTTTTGCGGCTGTACTAGAGTCTAGTAATAATGTTGTTGACATTGCTATTTATTATATTTTTATAAAATTAAATCGCCGCGATTAAATCGGTGTGTAAAGTTTTGTATTCATCAGATGTTAATAAATTTTCTGATCTCAAATGATCGAGTATGTCAATAATTTCATTATCAATTTCAGCGCCAACATTACCAGCTTCTTTTGACGATATCAGTAACATTAATCTGCCCATCATTTCGGTTACTGATGCAAATATTTTTACCCGGAGCCTGTGTTTTTTTTTTGAGACAATGTTTATCATAACCATCAAATACAGGTTTAAATTTCATTTCTGACTGACCAAGTTTTTTTATTTCGAAAACCATCTGCAGCATCTTTAAAAACATCTGCAATAACTCCGTATCTAGCTTCTTTAGAAATTTTTTTAGCATCTTCTTCTGTGGTAGCATTACGAAATTTATCTAAAGATTCTAAGCCATGTTCTTTAATTTTATTTAATTTTTTAATAAGATCATCGTATTCGCTTTTTGTCCATTGATCAATATTATCAGCATCTTTAATATTATTATCTTTCATAAAATCATAATATTCTGATGAATATATATTTTCTGTTATTTCTTTTTCTAATTTTTCTTTTTTATTTGATAAATACAGTAGTCATTCTGGTTCTTCTCGTTCTTCTTCTTCTTGTTTTTTCTCAAACTGTATTCTGTTCGCATCTGGATCTGATTCTCTTTTAATTAATAAGTTCATCTTTGTTATCAACCAACCGACTTAATTCAATCTGTCTATCAATAGGACTTTTTATGTCGTCTGGGACAACCTTATCCGTTCTCATACATATGAGATCTAGTTCTTTTGCCTCAGTATGCAAACCACTACTGGTATGTTTACTAAAATAAATGTTACTTTTTATATTACGGATAGCTTTGATATAAATATCTGCGATAATTCAGTACAGGTATAACCTAATACTTTCTCTGTAGCTTTTATTTTCCAGCTTTTATTTTCCAGTTTTACATCGTCGAGATGTTTTTTTTTACTTTCTTCTGCAATTTCCGTTAACTTTTTTATATTTTCTTCGGCATTATAATTTGGTTTTTGAATATCACGTATCCTTACATTTTTAAAATTATGCTCTTTGTTAAAAGATTCATACTCATAATTTCTTATTTGATTGTTTATATTTTTTAGATCTTCTTCAAATACTTTTCTTTCCTGTATTTTTTCATGAGGTTCTTCTCCTATGCACATCATCTCACCTATTTTTCTTTCAATCGGCTCGACTAGTGTTACTTCTGCTAATCTTCGTTCAAATGCAAGTGGATTATTTAACAGCTGTTTTAGTTCAGCTTGTCTAGCAGCAGGATCAACAATATGTTTTACAAGGTTTCTAGCTAACTTTACCTTTTCTTCATCAGATCTTCTAATAATGTTTGCAGCAGCAGCCTCTTGTTGTTCTTTAACAAGCCCGACTAAACCTTTTTCCTGTAGTTGCTTAACTTGTTCATCTGATAATGGCCTAGTTTCGGGTTATTTTCCAAATAACGCCTCAGTAACTGGTTTGAGAGCTGTAGTTGCTGCTTCTGCGGCAGCTAGTTGTCCACGTCGGGCTTCTTTCACTCGCTGCTTAAACTCTGCATGAGATTGAGCAAGTTTTTTTTAGATCTTCTATATGTTTTCTGTATTTTGCTCGTGTATCCATAATTATTATATTAAACTACTGTACATAATTTTCAATACAACAGCGAAAAATTTTAGTTGGATCATGTGTAAGTCTAATAAGAAAAAGTTATATTTATCTTTTGTAGCTTTATGATAAAGTTCAATAAATTTATCTTTTGTCACATCACCACTTTGGTCGTTCGCGATATTTCTAACGTCAACATTGTCCAGTCCCCGAAATAATATAAAACAACCAGTATTTCGCCGAATAAATCTGTCAACATTATAAAAACCTTGGGCTAAATAAACAGAATTACATTTCTTATTAAGTGACAGTGAAAAATAGGATCTTATTTTATTCGTTTCTACATTGTTTAGCGGAATATCATCAAAAACAACTATCTTATGTTCGGACGAATCAAGTTGATTAACTGGAACAAGATCTTCTGGTTGTTTGATTATAAAAAAATCTTCACCAGCATCAAGATCATCACGAAGTTTGTCATTATATTCGCTTAGTAGCTCGTACTTATCTTGCTGTGGATTAATTGTATAAATATAAACTCGATCGTAGAAAAATTATCGCCTAACAGTAAATTCATAAGCAAATTTGTTTTTTCCGATCCAGTTCGTCCAACAATAAGATAATGACAATCTGGAAGTTCGTTGTTATGTTTATGTTTCACCAACCGCTCTGTATCAAAGTTTAATATCGACGATTTTGCCATTGTTTGTTATATAATTTTATGTTATATTAAACTACTATTGACAATTTTATGTTATATTAAATAAATAATGAGCTATTATACAAAATTTGGAACAACATTAGGAGATTCATCAGCTGTAAGTACAACAATAACAAACGGTAAGGTTGATTTATCAGGTTACCTGAAAAAATTGGTGATACGATGACGGGAAACCTATATATGTCAAATCAACGAGTACTAGGTTTAGAAACAGCGTATCCGCCACCGAGAGTTGACCTTACACAAGCTGTTAGTTATGCACAACTTAAATCAGTTGACGACAACAAGTTAGAAAAGACCGGCGGAACTTTAAGCGGTATCTTAGATATGTCAGAAAAAAATAAATAAATTTGGAGACTAGGTATCCACCAGCAAACTTAAATTATACACAAGCGGTAAGTTATGCACAGGTGAGGTATGTGGATGATAATAAATTTGATAAAATCGGTGGAACAGTTATAGGTAATATCAACATGTCAGAAATTTTTTTAAATAAATTTAGAGACTGCATATCCGCCAGAAAACTTAAATCAAATACAAGCTGTAAGTTATGCACAACTAAAATCTGTTGACGATAATAAACTTAACAAAGCCGGCGACACAATGACAGGTAACCTTACAATGAGCAATAACTCAAAAATAACTCGATTACCGATAACCTCGCCACCAGCTAATGATGCTGATGCTATTAGTTACGCTCATTTAAAAGAAGAACTTACCCTATATTTTAAAAAATCTGGTGGACCAATGTCAGGCAATATAAACATGAGAAGCAACAAAATAACTACGACATATGTTCCAGTTAACCCTAATGATCTGACAAATAAAGTGTATGTTGATAGTCTGTCTATTGGTATAAAACGAACTAAAAACAATGTTGGGTATATTCCAACACTTTATAAGGCAACTGGCAATCGAGTTGGGTTTGAGGTAAGCGCATCAGCATATTATCCTGAAAATTATCCTTATTACGCTTTCTCTGATAGACAAGAATGGACGACAAACGGAGAAGTTGAAAATTTTTGGATTAAAATTAAATGTCCTACTGCAGTTGCTATTTGGCAATTTCATTTGCGAGGCCGATTAAACTCTAGTGTTAGTCGAATTTATAATTGGCGATTGGAAGGATCAAATGACGATATCAACTGGACAACATTGTATAACACAACAGACACTTACATTTCAATAACACAATATTTTACAATCCCGACAGAAAACACTGTTAACAAGTACTTATATTTTCGAATTAATGTTTTAGCTGCTGAACATCCATTTCCAGGACTAACAGCATTTCAAATATATACACTCGACGAAAAAATTTAATCTAATGCTATAAAATAATGTCAGAACCACCAATTATAACCATTGCAAGAGAATTTTATGATAATATTTTTAACCCTAAAATAGATGTTGGAGCCGTTAATGTAGCAGCAAAAACAATCCAAGATATGAAATATATTGGCATCAGATTATTAAACAGACTAACAACGCAAGATTATGCTTATAATTTTATTCGTGTCATGTATATGCGAGGACCACAACTGAAAAAAGCAATAGAAAACTTTGATATTATAAGCAGACACTGTCATCCTGATAATTGTCTAGAAGAACAAAAACAAGTTGAAATTATATTTAAAACAATATTACTCGAGCTTGATTGGTCTAATATAGATTTGATAATAAAATCAGACTTAATGAAAGCACGAGTTTATAGTAGAAGAACACTGGAAGAAAGATGAATAAACGAAAATCATACTCGTCTTGACAAACTAGAGGAAACTAAAAAAATGAAAATAAAAAGAAGCAGAGATTTATATGATAGTTTTTCAAAACGAGGTATATTTAAACATCTCGGTATGTACTACCATGACAAAGAAACCTTGGTTAAAATCGTTACTATGACGTCAGACGCAGAGTTAATTATTAAAGTGTACGCAAACGCAATTTTACCAATGATACGTAAAAAAGACCCAGAATTTGATCCGATTATTGTTAACAAGTCTCTAAAGATAATCAAAAGTTTAGAAGATGAAATTAGTAATCTTAGTGATGATGATCGAGAAAAGTTTTTTGAAGAAGTCAATCAAATAAAGTTGGAAGTAAAGTCTGATTCTTATCATGATATAAGTGAAGAAGACGATGTTCCATTCCCATCAATCCAGTACTCTAGACAATTGTCACTACGAAATTATTACAACGAAATTAAAACAATACTCACAAAACCATATAAAAAATTAATGTTAAAAGTAGCTTCTGCTTGTGGTCTTCTTACAATTGAACTAGATAAGCTTAAAAAATTAATGTTAGCAAATTTCGTAGTCGCATATGCAATTATCAGACAACATCTTGTTCTCAAAAATTTCACGTTAGATCAGTTGAGTTTAGTTTTAGGGTATATTGATGAAACAGAAATCGATTACAGTAATTTGGTAAATAAAACAGATTTGTATGAGAGTGAAGTAGGAAATAGTTTTGATTCATACGCTTGGTTAAAGAAACAATATGTACTAACAGATTAACGATATGATGATACTTCGTCAGATGTTTATGATAAATACAGAGAGTTTTTAGCTGATCCTAAAAATAATAAGTTCCGCGAGTTTCTTGATTCAATTGTTGGTGCTAGAGTTTTTAATATTACATAAAATATTGTATAATGAAAAAAGAAATCATCGATTTCAATCACATATCAGAAGAAATTCCAAAACAAGATGTTGACGCACTAGTACAATATTACAAATTCTATCATAAAAACCTCTGGTGTGTAAAAGAATGTTATAAATACTATCGTAGAATACTTCGAGTAATATCATATTTACCATTGTTAATGACTAGCTCTGGTATAATCTCAAGTGGAGCATTATTAAATCCGTTTTTGCTGATAATATCTGGCGTTGGTGTCTCTCTTTCAACTGCATGTAAAAAGATTAAACCCAAACTTCAAACAAATTTTTTTTTTTGTAAAACAGCAAGTATAACTTACAAAAAATTACTTGATCAGATACGATCTTACTTGCGAGGTGTAAAATATGATATGGACGATTTAATACGCGAGTTTCGTATTATTGACAGTATGTTAACGGATATTCTGCCAATGAGAGTCAGCAGGTATGAAAAAGATTATCATAAAATATGGTTACAACAGTAGTAGATGTTTATTTTTGACTTTTAGCTTTAGAAATATCATTATCAAATAAAATATCAACTATATTGTCAATAAATATCATTAGATCATCTGACCAACCTCTTATTCGTTCGTCATTTTCAGTTGCGAATAACCATACTGACCCATATTTTGGTGATATATAGTAACCAACTTTTTTAATACAGTCGCTTATTATTTTAGGTCTTATGCCAGTATAGCATGAGGCTGATTTTATTGAATCAAATCTCTTACAAAACTTGTTTGTCAGATCAAATCCAACATGTCTTATTGATGATGGATAATAACCCATAATATATAATATTTCATTGTTCAATATGAAATTTTGTCCAAACTTTAAAAAATAACAATACAAAGTAGTAAATATATTGACGGGTCCTGGATCAGAGATACAACTCCCCCAAAACAAAAATGCTTAATTTATAAAGTACACAAATATTTTTTTTTCACTGGGGGGAGTTGAAGCTCTGGTCCAGAATCCGCTTTTGGTTTAAAATCCGCCTCCTAGCATACTACTGACAAAGTTAATTTTTTGGATTGTTTAATGAAGGTTGCGAATATTCATAACAATCAACCACCTACAAAATATCCAACTCTCCAACTGAAACCTATATTGCAAGAACCAGTCTGCAAAATCATGAAATGCCTTATACTAAATAATCTACAGGTGTTGACAACACACCTCCTAAATTGCTCTAATTATAAACACTATATTTATGCTCAGAAATGAGCATATTTTCTAATACTCTCAAAGAAGACAAGGAAGCCACGATCTAAATAAAAGTCTTGTCCCATGGAAAACGGCAACAATAGACCAGTCAGTTCTCTGTTTCTGGAACATAGACATGAATGAACGGCGATGGTTAAATAAATATTATCCTGAGTTATATAATCAGCATTTTAGGTGCACAGGTATCAAAACAAAACGAGAGTTATATAATCTGCATTTTAGGTGTACAGCTATTAAGATAAAACATTACACAGACTATTTCTACAGTAAAATACACTATTAAACATTTATTTGTGAACGTAATAGGAGGTGGACAATGTTACAACTCAGATGGAACATTATAAGGTTTCAAAAATGACTATATCTTATTTTTTTCAACTAGTAACCTGGGATTGAATATGGATGTTAATTTTGGATACGTGAACAATTTAAGGAAATACTAAAACTCATTTAGCCTTAGATTAAATCTATAAATTGATTAAAACTGCCAACGTAGCAAAGGAAGGTATTCCAAAGTCTGAAAAATAATTCGTGAGATTACAAGAAAATTTAGAGGAAAAAATTATAATCCAGAAGGTTGAAAACTTTGGTCGCGTAACATTTAAACAATGTTTAAGGTAGCTGTAGTCAACAATACGAATTGAAACGTTTGTATAAATCTGAAATAATTCATGCATTTGAATGGATTGGAGGAATTTTTCAAATTGTTGAAAATTAAAGTGTATAGTCATCCTTGTCGATAACAGCTTAAGACAATTGATCAGGCATTAAGTATTCTCTTAGTACTTTTTCCGTTTTAAATGACCGACAGATAACAGTATTTAAGGCATCTTTATCAATGATGCGAGGGAACACATTAAAAGGGACCAAACACAAATTTATAATGATTTGAAAAAAGTTGAGATAATATTATTTTTACGATGGATGGTGATTGTCAAGCTAAATTTTCTTTTTTATGAATATTACATTAACATTGCAAAATTCATAACAATCCGTCACCTGAAAAATAGGTAAGTCTACAACTGTAGCATGTCGTGCTGGCTATAATTGTTTTTTTTTTTTATAATTCATTATATGTCACGGGTTATATAAAATTACATTTTATAGCTGACCTTATGCAAAATCAAATTCATGTTCCTGACCAGTGACAGTTTGTGAACAAGTTTTTATTTTTTATTTTTGAGTGAAGGATACATATTAGGATTATTATCTCAGTATGAGGAAAGACGTTATCTGTATCCTGGTATTTATTATTATTTTAGTAACAGATTTTCTAATTATAACTTAGATTCTTCTAGAAATGGAAGTTTCTATTACGTCATAGCATTTGTAGAAAGTGCTAATTGTGACCTAGATTAAATATAGGGTTTTAGACATTATAGCTATAAAATCTGAGCAGAATCAGTTGTATTATTGTTGTGCAGTTTTTGATTTGGGTGAAATTATTTTATTTAAATTAATATTCTCTGGAAATACAAAGTACTTTCTAAAATAATTTTCTTGGACAGAGAGCCTTGAATTTAAAGTGAAATTTAAACAAGGATATATTCTGTGATATTATTATTATGATTCAACTTAAGACTGTTGGCACATCATTAAAATTGAGTGTTATCACAGGCACATCAGAACTTTTATAGTTGGATTTATTTTGGAATGCCACTAAAGTTTAATAAAACATTATTCCTTAGGACTTATGCTAGAAATTCTTATTCAGTAGGACCTGTGTTAGAAATTCTTATTCATTAGGACCTGTGTTAGAAATTTTTATTCATTAGGACCTGTGTTAGAAATTCTTATTCATTAGGACTTGTGTTAGAAATTCTTATTCATTAGGACCTGTGTTAGAAATTCTTATTCATTAGGACCTGTGTGAGAAATTCTTATTCATTAGGACCTGTGTTAGAAATTCTTATTCATTAGGACCTGTGTTAGAAATTCTTATTCATTAGGACCTGTGTTAGAAATTTTTATTCATTAGGACCTGTGTTAGAAATTCTTATTCATTAGGACCTGTGTTAGAAATTCTTATTCATTAGGACCTGTGTTAGAAATTTTTATTCATTAGGACCTGTGTTAGAAATTCTTATTCATTAGGACTTGTGTTACAAATTCTAGGATTATTTGGGATTTGAGTCACTAAACTCTTAAGTTCACTTTACATTTTCACTCAGCATTCTATGGAAATAATTTATTTGCTGGATGTTACAAAGTTTGTTAGTTTTCGCTCTTTTCTATTCTTATTTTAAGATCACTGAGTCTTATATATATATATATATATATATATATATATATATATATATATATATATATATATATATATATATATATATATATATATATATATATATATATATATATCTGTGTGTGTGTGTGTGTTAAAGAGAAATAGAAAAGAATAAATACTGCAGTTTTGCCATAGCAAGCCGTTTTAGCATTTATCTCTTTTTCTGTTTATGTTTAACCTATGTTAACAAATCTCTTTTTAATGATGTGAAATGATTACTTTTACTTGTTGATTTGCATATGTTTTTGTTTTAATATATTAGAAATAAATACGATTTCTTATATTCAAAAGAGTAATATAAAAAAAGAATTTATCATATCCGAAAATAATGTACATATATAAAATATTGTTTTCTGCACATTTTAGTTCTGTATAAATCTTTTAAAAGAAAACAGGGTATTTCACATTTGTAAAATCTTTCTAACGTCTGTTAAATATAACAGTATCTTTTAAATTTGTGTAGCACCCACTCCCGCAAAATAAATCCCCATAAAACCATAACAAAGAAAAAATAAAAGCGAAAAAAGAACAAATGCAAGACCAGTTTCCATGCATTCCTCGTGCTTAGTTACAGTGTTTAAGCTTGGAAATATTCTCACGCCCGAAATTGCCAGCACCTATGTGACAAATCCGTATATCTTGATCATTATAGGGGGACATAAATACATTAAATGTCACCATTATATTCAACCAATATGAAAATCTGAGTTATCTCCCTCACCTGACGACTATTTGCATACAGCGCTCGTACACACAACATTCCATTATTACCAAGACAAGTCAGTGCAAGAATTTTAATTACGTATAGACTGTATTTTCTTTGCATACTTGCCTGGCTGGATTGAATTAGAGCTCAGATGGCAAGAAACATTACCGTACAACTTTCTAATATCACGGTATATGACATAAAACGCAAATTGTGGTATTTTTATTTTTAGCAACCTTTACTTGGAAAATTAGGCGTGTATATCTAGACACAAATAGGCAAATATTGTTCAATCAGTACACACACCTGTTAACTTGTCTGAGTTACACATATCGTCTTCCCTTCGGCCGTTTAATTAAATCATCAATTTGCACTGAAGTTGAAAAACAAGGAATTAGTTTAATGTTAACAGTTTTTTTCCCTCATAACAGTGTCAATCTGGATTAAAGCATCACAACCTTATACGTTTAAGTAGGTAGATACGGTACACGAATTCATGCGTGTGCAAGTACAGGTATATGCTTAAAACTAGTCGGAATAACTGAGAACAAGGAAGTAAATAAAAAATCATTAATGGCGGTAGAATAAAGGAGGGACGAAAATTGAATATTGTTTCCATGCTTTATCTTTGGTAAGTTATATTTTTACGGTTTATGACACCAATAATCTTCTTATTTTCATCTGCAGTTTCTAGTTCCAAAAGTCTGACCCAGTCATAGCAACGTTGTTGCTCTTAAAACAAACGTTTACCCGAATACGACCATAAGTTTAAGATAACAGTAGGCACTTTATGTTTTGATAGAAATAAGAATATGTATGGACTTGTACTGATGTTATGGACTTTTCCTGATGTTGGAAACAAATAAATTATTTGCTTGATTTTGTTCAAAATATCCACTTTCACTTTGCATCGTTCTGTAATGTAATGACTTTTCTCTAGTACGAGACTGGACATCAAATTTGGTCTGGCCTGGATGTCGGTATATAAATCCTAAAAAAATCTAGAGACAAGACATAACGATAGGTTTGTTGATCTCGTTGTGCCATAGATGTCACATTTTAAACCTAAAATATAAAGGAAGATTTGCTGATATACGTATTTAATACATATATGTTGTTGTGGGTTTAAAGCCATTTTTCAGTACACGATAGAGTATACATTGCTGCCAATATAAGTGGTGGAGAAAGAACCCGATAAAACCATGGTAAGACCCATGAGAAACTACTGACAAGCTTTCTTACATACCCATATTTGCCGAACCAGCGACTCGAACCAAGGCGGACAGAGGTGAGATGACAGTGATCGGTAACAGAGAGCTTTTTAGACCTCTCGGCCATCCGAGGTCCCAACACAAACGCGCGCGCGCGCGCGCGCGTGTGTGTGTGTGTGTGTGTGTGTGTGTGTGAGAGAGAGAGAGAGAGAGAATAGAAGCCAGTAGACTATCAAATTTCGTTAACCTACTTGTGCACACACACAGACACAGACACAGACACACACACACACACACACACACACACACATTCTTGTATTTGGTGGATATCGAGGACTCGGGTATGGAACCGCGTACCGAGGACATTTGTTTTGGCAATCTTTGATCGATAAGAAATACAGTTTGAGGCAGTAAATTAATAGTAAATGGTGATGTATCAAGGAAAGAACTGTATTATCAATTCTAAGGAATATGAAATTTAGTAATGCAAGCGAGGACCCACACGTTTACGCAAATATTATGTATAATCCATGCAAACTAAGGACACACATAACTATTGACCACAACATGAAAACTGTAGACAATGAGACGTCGTGGCCAGCTGTGACACCCAATGTTTTGCGAAATGACAATGAAGAGAAACATTAATAAGCCGTACATGAACTGTTCAGACTAAGAGGGTTGGTGTGCACTCAGACGTAATTGTGGTTCGTTTATTTCATCTCAGAAATATCTTTAACCGTTTCCAGAATAATAGGCCGATCATATTATGATTGTCCCGGTTCTAAGTAAGGCATCAGTCTTTAATTGTTACTTCATACAACAATATGGCAGGCTGGTGATTCCATATTGTTCATAGATGTGTTTAGACGGAAGCACAGTACTGGGATTGTTAATATGCTCATGTATCAAAACATGTATTGTTATATTGTAAGTGTGCATAAATTGATAAATTTGGAGTAAATTTGGAGTATGCTCATTTGGCTATAGCACCCCGTTTAAGGAATTCTTAGATTTGTGTGATTACTTGTTTGATTATTGGAATTCGGTGCAATGGAAATATTCCTTAGCCCGAAATAATTAGCCAATTACTAGGAGCAAACGTCACGGAGTGAAGTGTTAGTGAGTTTCCATGATGCCATGGTTCACTTGTAGTGAATTTAGGTCAAAACCGCATGAATGTCCCCGAGAGGCATAGTCCGTATTAAAATCTAGTGGTGTACATTGATGGTGTGACTGCAGTGGCAGTATTTGCGGTAGAAGACCAGTAAATTACACAAAAGAATAAACAAGATGAGACTTGATATATACAGTTTATGTCGCCATGGTGGCAAATGTGAAGCAGTTGCACTGGCGTAGTGTGCCTTGAAACCATGGATTGGCTGGCCTAAGGTGGCGTAGTTAAAATAGTTCCCTGTGTTAGGGGATAGTTGTAGAGTTTCTACGGCGTGAACTGCTGGCGGTACGGAAAGTTGATGAAGAGAAACCATGCAGATGTGCGGTTGATAGATATTTGGCAAGTTGTGAGAGCTGTGGTCTCGCATTGATTAGGGAAAAATTTATGTATAGAATGGACACGTCGGGCTTTCTAATTTACAACTGAAGTTGTATAGAAGTCTTTGGAAATTTGGGGTAAACGTATGACTTCTAGCGGAATCGCGCCAGGGTTTGACACCGCTCGGTCAAGCAAATATCCCTGGCTTGTAACAATACCATTTGGCTGGATTGGAGCATTTATGGCAGGAAACTCACCTTATCGGTAATGACTATTCGCTTTTTGACAAAATAGAATAATATCTTCTTTGCATAATACGCGTACGAATCTTCTCTCTCTCTCTCTCTCTCTCTCTCTCTCTCTCTCTCTCTCTCTCTCTCTCTCTCTGGCATTCTCACGGTTCACCTTCCAAGTCACTTAGTATATACATTTGCTAATTCAAGGTACCTCGTAAAGGTGTTTTGTATCGCTAAATGTAAGTTTTAAACAGTTTTTTTTTCTGCATCGCCTTCTGTGTAAAACATACTGAACAAAGACTAAATGAGTAAGAATATTACAGTCTAATGCAGCTCTAAATAAATGTTCTTTTAAGTTATAAATAGAGTTGGTCCAGTAGAACAACCTGAGCGTTTTGGCTATTGTTAAAAACCACTTTAAATTTGGGATAAAATATAGATTGATGCCTTGTGTTTACATTTTGTGTGTTGTTTTAATAAGACTTCGTTTACATCAGAACGATCGATACAAACATAATTCATGAAATGTTAAGCAAAGTCATCAAATCACCAACTGAAGCAAGTATATACATTTAAAAGAACATTGAATGCATTCAATAGTTTATGATTGCTTGCAGGTGAAGTCGCATGTCTTAAGAGTGCAATAATGAAAAACATATTGTTGCAATTAAATATTTCATTTTGGGACAGATCATCTTGACGATAAATGTTTGACCTCTATATAATATATTTATCTTTCTATATATTTACTGAAGTTCTGTGCGTGTAACTTCCAAATTCGGTTAGTGATAATTCGATCTCACCTTAACAGGATTTTTCACTTGATTCACATCTGTTCTCTCGTGTTTGAACACTCAGTAAGCAAATGATGTAATAGGGGCGGATATAGCTCATTTAATAAACAGGACGTTTTAACTTTACAGATGGGTCGGATAATTAGGCAATTTCGGTACAACTTTACAATGAATTCATGTGTGTTTCCAATAGCATTTTGATGTACTTCTTTCGTACATGTCGTAGATTTATTTGCATGTATTGGATGTGTATTGTATGAATGTATCGTGAGTTTCCCAACACTATTGTCTCACATGCATGAACTATTAATAGAAAATACCAGGGACTGTTATATGTACCAGCTCTTCTTCTTATAGTTTAACTAAGTAGTTGGTATTTGATGCTTGGATCAAAAGGGAGATACAACGTTTTTGCAACATGTAATTTGATAGCGGAGATCTCTCTACAAGTTTTCCACCGGGCAATCGAGGACATGGTTTCGGGCGTGTGTATCGCCAGTTTGGGAAGAAAGATACACTCCAAAATCGAGAACAAGCACCAAGCGTGCAAACGGGGACCTTCCTACAAATCATGATTTTACATTATTCTAGGCTAAAATGGTTGGTAGAAGAAAGATTTTACCATCTTTCCAACCGAGGACGTCCTCGGTTGGAGGTGTATCCTCGGTACGTTGATGTGTAATCTCATGAATGTCCTCGGTTTACACCAAATACAAACGCGCGCGCACACACACACACACACACACACACACACACACACACGCGCGCGCGCTCGCGCGCACGCAAACAGACAAGCACAGTTAACTCAATATGGTTTTTCCGGAATCACGGATGAGAACCGAGCATTTAATTTATATCGTTTGGGGGTGGGGTTGACCCTGATTCCTTTCAAGTCTGAATATTAATTTTTTCTTTGACCTGAAAGTAATTCTTCTTTAAAAAAATTAAAAAACCTGATATAATGGGTATAATACATTTTTTGTTTCTATAAATCAAGGCGAGCCTATTTTGTTCAAGGTTTTTGAAGGCTGGAAATTTTATAAAAAAGCTAAGGTCTCCACACCAAAAATTTAACGTTATATTCCGAAATTTTATGACATATAACTTAATCCATAACATATTACCTATATTTCAGAATCAAGGAACTTCATGGGACATATCTGTTGCAAATCAGAGGATGAAAATCCTAGGAGTAAGGTAGTATGATATTCAAATAATATCACTTTTTCATACAATATATATTCTTATACAATTTCTTCCTTGTGATTGTCGTAATCATCATCAGCGAGTACTGCGTGCTCATGCATGATGTAGATACTTTATGAGGTTCCAGTTTATAGGTTCATGTATTCAAAATATAAGTTCCATCAATGGTTATGGTTAGAGACTCACGTAAAATATATATGAATAAAATATATTTAAACATTCAAAAATCAAGGACACTTACGCATGTGTAGGAATTCTGAATAATCATTATTTTGCTTAACCCGAATATTTGATCTATACCGACACAAATAAATAAAGATTATTCCTTCTGATTTACAGCAACAAGGGTCCCGTGAACAGTTTTCAGACCTGGGTGGTTTACGGTACGTAATAGCTTTTAATCTAATTCCGTATGACCATAAACCAGGCTGAAATGACTGATACTTCCATGACTTTATTATGTACTTATGAGTAACTGGTTATCCAAGTCACTGTCCGAAATTGCGCCAGCAACATTGTAAAATTTAACTTGTGTACCCATCTTTCAAAAGTTGGATTAAACTTCATTTAATTTCTTTTCTTGCTTTAGTTTTACTATGTGCTCATGTATCAATGATTTCCTAACCCATTGCCAAAAACTGCTCCAGCGACATGATGAAAATTAACTTGTTTACATATCTTTCATGTCGTTATCTGTTCGTATTCTGGTATTCATAGACTTGGGTTACTTTTCAGAACAAGTAATGTCGTTGAGTACTAAACAGGGACAAAGCTGTGTAATCTTATAATTTATTTTACTTGTTGGTATGCAATCACTAAGATTCGCAAAGACTTTCCATACAGGGGATGTAACTCTATTTTGACTTTGGTTCTTTGACCTTGCGGATGGAGAGTATTATGTGTTGAACTGTATACCCTGCAGTTAATTGCACAGAAAGACCATTTCTTAACGAAAATGTTTCTTGAATTATTCTTTTTGTTAATTTTAATTACACGTGATGAAAATTCTACTATATCCGTTGTACTAAAATTAACTTAACAATTTTGCATTTCTAGCAGCTGGGAGGGTGAGTCCTACAACTGTTTTAGGAGGGTTTTTTTTCGCGAAAATAAAGCTTCCTACGAAAATGAAAATAGAAAGTCAATAACGCCAAACCAAAACCTCTAACCGACCGAGATTTCTCTAATTGGGTTAGCTCATTTTGTTATTTTATGTTTGACGTTTCTGTTTTCGTTTTTTATACGTGTTCGTTTACGTACCCAGTCACTCGGTGTTTGTCGTTGCCCTCCCTGCTGCTGTGTCTCAACCAAAATTTTTATCAAGACCTATACGATATAGCGACCGAGGATCATGTAAATGTATCGTGATAAATCCATGAGGAATCGCTTGCGCGTGCGAGAAGAAGTTTCATAATTTAATCATATCCATATCCCCTGAACACCAAGTCTGATGGATGTTTCTTAGTGTGTGGGTATCAACTCCGTTAAATACAATTAAAAGATTACAATTATCTCTGATCACTTTAGGTATTTGTGTATATCGCTGAGTAACATAAATTACGACAGTATTTTTGTGTCTGCCTCGTGAAAATATCCGAGCTGGATTTGATTGTTTGTCCAGCATTACATCATCGTATACTACAAGATTATTAATGCATCCATCGAAGTCATCTACGTTAAAGTCTGTTAAAAATAAATCTCTCAGAGAATCACTTGCTAATTGGCTGGTAAGATCTGCGATGAAAGCTAAACTAGTGCTAGGGGCTGGTAGTTAATCATAGATAACTGCCCGTAGGAATACCAACAACATTCCAGTCTGGAGTTCCATCGGGTTTATTTTTATAAGAAAACATTAATGAATTATTTGCTTGCAACCCATCGAACGATTTTGATCTAATATTTGGTCAGCTGTAATATACTCGCAATTGTGCTAACGCTATTTCTTTGTCTGGAATTGCCGTTGGAAAGATAACGTCGAATTCAGAATTGTTTGAGCTCGCTGATATCATCGTAGTTGTTGGTGGTGTTGTATTAGCGACGATTTAATATAGCAATTCTTGTGACATAGTCATTAGTGACATTATTAGTATTTACTTCCTATTTTAAATTAGGGATCTTTGTCTCTTGAGTCTGTCAACGGGGTTTGGTTTCCTGGTGATTCATGGTAAACCTTAATCATTTCTGCGAATTCCTGATCTGATATAATTTCATCATTGAGCCTTGATGAAATCAGCGATGATAATTTGGCATGCGCGTGTGTTGCCGCTGATAGCAATGTTTTATATCCGTGTAATTTATCAGCCGCTGGATATTTTTTTGCGATGATATTAAGAATACCAGCAACAGCAGTTATAACTGCAACACCAATTCCTATTACTGGTGCTGTTATGTATGTGGCTGATAATGATGCGATTATAGTTGCTGTTACAGCGACTACAGCGGATACAGAATATACAATTATGTCAGTAACAACAACACGTCTGCGGTATTTTTTAGTTTTACTGTATACTCCTCAATGATATTGTTCATTTGGGTCTGCAACAAACACACTTGCTCGTATCTGTAATGTTGCGCTGCAACATAGTCAATCGATTGGTTCATTATATAATTTAAGTAGGTGGTAGCTTAGCGACTAATTCAAGACACCAGTAATACAACACGCCGATCCTCCTTCCTTCGGGTTCTACTATAAATGTTATCTCGTCGTCTTGATTCAGTACAGCTAACACATCAGACTTAGTCAGGTCTGAAGAACGCCGTGAAATTGTGGTAGATACTGTAAATGTTGTTGTTCTAGAGCTGATGATTAATGAACATCTGTATATGCCGTTAACCGTAGCGGTATGTTTGATGGAATTATTTGGTGGTGGTTCCCATAATGCTGATCCAGACGCTACTGTATATACAGGAACTGTACGATCGGTAAACTCTTTGATGTCATCGGTAATCTTTTTGATGTCGAAGAGTTTAATGTCGACGACTACTGGACTTCCCAAAACTTCATTAATGGTTATATTTGTGTTTATACAAAAATTTGTAAACGCGTTTACGTGAGGAGAAAAATTCAGATCTAAATGTGGCCAATCCATCATTGATTGTCATTAACAAAGTCATCATCGGGATGTTGCTGTTGTCGACGTATTTCTTCGTTGCGGCGTCATCGTTTGATTCTGGTTCTCCAAGACTAGTAATTTTATTATTAGCCATATTGAGAGAACCAGTCATTCTATCACGGACGGATAGTAAACGATCATTGATCTCAGTTCTGATCGTGTTATTGTTGCTGTCTAGGTATCTTTTTGTTGCCACATCATCGTCTGATTTTGGTTCTCTCAGACTGATAATTGTATTTCTGCTCATGTTGAGATCGCCATACATAATATCTCCAATTCTTCTGATGCGTCCAGCAATCTCTCCCATGAGTGTTAAGACTGATTCCTCCGAGTTTTTAATTTTACCGTTTTTAGTAAATACCGCTAAGTTACCTTCGGTTGCATCTGGAACTCGCAGAATAATATCTGTCAACGGGATATTACTAGTCTTTAATCGTCCTTGTTGATCCTGAAAAACAACAACTTTGTTTTGGTCCACGTCTACGAGACGCAAAAGATTAGCTAGTTCATCCCTGACATGATCAAGTGTTGCGTATTTGGATAATTCACCTTGAGGTTTGAGACTCTGAGAAGATCTTCCAAAATATCTACCACTGTATATTCACTAAGACCCGTTTAAAACGACGGTGGATGGCTATATCGGCTGGTGATATAATCGTGCACGACTTAATGAGGCGGTGTTGTTGATGATGACACAGCGTTGATTACAGCAATTACTTCACGGCCACATATTGGCGGATCAGTTATTGTCTGTGTTGGTAATGTTGAATGCCAGATTGGCGGAATGCTGTGCATTCCATCGTCAACATATTTTAAAAATTCTTCTAGTGGCGCCAGTCCTTATGAATCAAAATAAATAATTCCACGTGGATCAGTCGCGTATGAAACCCAGTGAATATCTGGACCAGAACTTCCATCGAGATTAATGATACCGGTTTCAACACGGTTTGGTTGTTTTGGTAATTGATCACGCATAAAACACCTCTGAAGGTTTTGATATTTAATCGCTTAGCAGCATCAAGTAAATCAAAACTGGACATGGGAAGTATCAATGATGTGTCCAGGGCAGTCTTAGACCTTTCCCCTTGAATTGACCGTACCATGAATGAGGGGTTTCTGGCAGTCTTAGACCTTTCCCTTTTTTTGGAAGTTTTAGTCCGTGACCTGTTGTTTTCTTTAATGCCATCCTAGTGGCAGTTCAAACAGCATCAAGTACAGCTGCTTTTGCAACAGGTAGGGCTTCAGCGGCTATCAACGCTGGTATAGCTGCGAGAAGTGGAAATATACCACCCGTCTTGGCAGTGTCTTTAATGACACCCGCAGACAGATTAAGTCGTACGCCGGTCTTTGATCGTTTGGCGTCATTGAAGTACTTGAGTTGAAGTTCAGTCAGTAATAGTTTATTTTAACCACCTGCGATCTGTTCTGATTTCAGTAATATTTTTATTCCACAATTGCGTTTTGATACTGATTGTAGTTTTTTAATCTGACCAGGAGTCAGACTGGCACTGATATTATGATATGACATTATAATATCATGAGCGATTTTATTACATATTTTCTACTGGGGCACCAATAACTCTCATTCGTTCACCAACACCTTCAATTAATATTGTTTTATCTGAGAGTATAACAGCGATTGCTCCGTAATTAACAATAGCTCCTCTTGCCACACGAACTCGAAAGTGTATATCAACGACAGATTACCTAAATAAATCCAAATGTTCCAGAGAAAAGTAGTAAATGGGATACAGCGTTGTAAAATCTAGTTGTGATTATTTGTAGACCAGAATCAATATTTTAATCACGTCCCATGAATGTCATCAAACAATGATATGCACGTGCTACATGACTGTTATTAAAATTCGATAATATGTCTTCGGATTGTTCTTGATGTCCATTTATTCTCAGTGAAACTTCAGTAATACCAAGTTTGTCAAATATCATTATACTATGTGTTTGTGAGTTTACTCGTGCTGCATCTTGAGAAGCAACACATATATGTCGCGGTGCAGAGACACCTTGCTGTGATGCTATCTGCTATGTGAATAAACCATTAGTGATACTTTGAATACTATATGTGGTCATTGTTAACCATTATAATGTTGATTTACCACCTGAGTCCATTAAAGAGAGCAACCGTTGTTCTTCAGCGGGTGATGGTTTCATTGTTAGCATCCACAACGAAAGTTTTGTTAGTATTACTTTACCTGCATCACCGATGGGGCACCATATTGCATCATCGTCGGTATCTTTTCTTACCGGTACAACTGTATGCTTGGCTTCTAAAATAACTTTTCTGACATTTCTGCAATATCCAAAGATATATGACAGTGGAATTGCGCATGAAAATCTTCTATGTCCATCTTTCAGCATTGATCGACGCGCTGAGAATCCTAAGTTGAATTCTGGATTAGCACCATGAACCACCGGAGCCACATCTGTATCGTTAGCAGCAGCTGTAACGTTTTTTGGTCGTCTTATGACATACTGTATGTTGTCAGGGTGGTTAGAAATATCATTTACAAACGTCATTGACGGGCCAGCTGATCTTGAATAATCGTCGCTGTATCTTACAAGACCCAATAACGTCGGGGCAACGTCGACGTTTTCCAGGCATGATTCAATGTTTCTTCCGTCGATATTATACGTGGCACTGTTGAACAACGCCATGATTCCATTATTAACAAAACCAACTCTAACATCAGCTACATATTCAGTATCATCTGTTTGAAAATTTCACCTTCTACTTGAATATATGCTTCAGCGGGTAAGAAATATTTGCTTGTATCCTGGACTTGCAGCTCAGTTCACCCACGCTGATTTGGTTCTCATGCGTCGTAAGAATACTACTGATAATCAAGTACCGATTCATCTTTGAGGACTGGTGCGTCCATATCGAATGAGGTATTAGATACACGTTTAAACATTTTTATTATATTTGTTATCGTCTAACACGAAGACCACTTCCAGCTATCAGACTAGCAGTTACATTTGTTTTTCTTTTTCTGATAGGGGTACACCAGTCAACTCTGCTAGGTTTTGATTCGCGGCTTGATTTATTATTTTACTGACGTTTGCAGGCATAACTTCTGTGCTGGGTAATTTTACTGGCTGAGGTCGGATCACTTGTGGCGGTCTGCGTATTAATCGTGCTAGTCTATCATTGATTGCTGAGAACGCTTTACTAGCAACAAAATCAACAGGACGAATACCTTTATTACGAACAACGTCAATAGGTTTCATTCCCAGTTGCTTTGCAATCGGTATTGCTTTCGGAGGCATCCTTCTGAATAGACCCTGAACAGCATCACCGAGTCCATCTTCGTAGATCGCTTTATAAGTAGGTAATCGCGAATTTATCACCCTGACCATGATCAGTCCACGTTGAGCATTATGTATGATCATCTTATTTTCTTGTCACTGACCTTATTGTATACCCTTAATCACTGCTGTAATCGTCAACGATTTCATCAATGAGGGACCGATAAACATTAATGTCCATGATACCGCCTGTAAATAATCTCTTACAAATAGCAGCTGCTTCATTAAAGATTTCTGGGGAATTATTGCGAGTTCGTTTTCCGCCAATCAGAATCTCTAATCGTTCAACATCGGCAAGGACGTTGCTGGGACAAGGAGTAATAAGACCACTTCCCCTGGTACCTGTACCAATATCACTTCCAGTGGCGCCGGGGGCAGGGCTTGCATCTTCTAATTCTTCTTCGTCATCACTTGTTATTTTGACTGGTTGCTGTGATGTTTGTTGTAGCGTTTGTTGTTTTATTTGTTGTCGTTGTTTTATTTGTTGTTGTTATTGTGATTGTAACGATGCAAGGTAGTTATCTATCTGATTGATAAACTCAATCTATCTTGTATCATCATTTCGGGCCCGATCAACTCCGTAGTGTATGAGAAATATCCATTTGTACCAGTCTTCACGGCTTATGGAACGATCATGGTACTCGGGTTTCAGAAATTGTTCGTTATTTATTAAAACTCCTCACGACACTCACAGCTAATTGTTTTATGTTTTTGGCGTTCCTGATATCAGTAATACTATTTTCAGTAAATTTATCAATCGGCGCGGTACTCTTTCTTGCTTGTTCCGGTTCTGGTTCTGATTCTGGTTCTGGTATACGATTTTTTTTTATCACCTATTGCAGCACGAGTTTTTTTCAATACCTTCAAGTATTTCTCGCATTGGTTGAACAGCAGGTATTTCACCTGGAAGTTCTCTTAGAATCAATTTTGTTTTCTTAGTTCTCTCTACTAATTTTCCAGTTGCTTTAGGGGTTTCCTCTAACGTGGGAAGAAGACTTTGCAACAGGTTCAAATAACTATTCTGCACCTTCTATAAATTCAACCTTAGACTCCGGACGAGCTTGTAGTTGTTGTTTGACAGAATCACGGACTGGAAGATAATTCTTAATTGCCTCTAGTCGCTGTTGAGCTAATTTAGATGTGAGATTCCATAGTTAGTGTTATTATTGATATAATAATTTAATTATGCCACACAGTAGCAGGGACGGCGACGACAAACATTGAGCATTCGGGTACTTAAACGAACACGCATAAAAAACGAAAACACAAACGTCAAACATAAAATAACAAAATGAGCTAACCCAATTAAAGAAATCTCGGTCGGTTAGAAGTTTTGGTTTGGCGTTATTGACCTTGTATTTCATTTTCGTTGGAAGCTTTATTTTGGCGAAATAACCCTCCTAATAAGGTTGTAGGATTCGCCCTCCCTGCTGATTTTCTACTAAATTTATTAATTCCATGAAATTAATTATTTGCTTATTTCTTGCACTGACATACATATTATGCTTTACAATCAATTTGTGAAGATAAACACATGTGCTAATTGTTGTACGAAACTATGATTTATTAACATATTTTATTTTTATACTCCCTCTCCACCCCTTGCCAAACAATGCAAACAATGCGCGCTGATAATCTTAATGAATTATTTTGGTTATTAATATACACCATCATATATACGTAAGTAAGAATGACACTAAGAAAATGGTTGCATTTAGCAATCTCATCTTATGTTTTCTTGATTCTCTTAGTTCCAGTCTTAACATAAAGTCACTGCCGTCCACTTACACCCCACCCGGTCTTTCGCTACCGCCTCTGTACTACCCTAGGACAGATCCACTTCGTTTAGAATGGTCCATGCGGTGCACAGCTAGGTCATCATAAGTCTTCCTTTTTCCTTTCACCCTGCTCCTGCCATCTTATTGCTGTTCTCAGAATCTGTGAATGTTGTTTGGAGGAATTCGAATAACATGTTCCATCGATCTTATGGGGTACTTCTGTATTACCATTATCATGCCCAGCAAGCTGGGTTTTTCTCGCGGAGACCTTCGATTGTGATTTCGTTCGGCCAGAAGATCCAGAATAATCTTAGACTACATCCTTTGTGGAAAACAGAAAGCTTGTTCATGCCATCTATTGTGACGCTCCAACATATTTTGATCGAGAAGTACAGATTTGACGTAGACATCGTAGAGGTTTACTTTGATTATTATGTCATACTGCTTAGATTTCTAGTCGGGTCGTAGTCTGCAGTAGGCATTTCGGGTTTTGTCTTTGACTTGATTTTCGGTTGTGCCACTTTGCTTGGCGACTATGTTAAATTTTTGGCACCCTCTATTGCCTGGTTATTGATGAATCTGGGAGCATGGGATGCGTTTAGGTGCATAACATGTGTTTTCTGATTGAAAACGAGTCCATTGGAGTCTTTTGGGGATGTCTGCTGTAATTTTCTTAAAGTTGTAATCGTTAAAGAGATAAGAAAAAGGATCAGGGAGAGGAAGCAGCCCTTAAGATCTGCAGTGGTTACGAGAAGCCTGTCCGAGAATAACTGATCTACAATGATGCGTCATTGGTAGACATAGACGATAATCCTCTAAGCTCCTTTATCTTCAGTGACCGCCAGTGCAGATATTCCTTCCTTTCTGATCAACATGCATACAGCTGCGGGCGCGAGTAAATTGTTTCTTGCCATTTTAATCCAACATAACCTTTCACGCTGTTTGAATGAACCAAAGGAAATTTCTCTTTGTAAATAGTCACTTATCGATCTCTAAAATGAGAACTTTAGTGATGTGTAGGAGATTTTTATATTGCGTTGTTGATAACATATTTTTAATGCTTTACCATGAAAAACTAGAACACCCCAGCACATGCTGCTACAGTAATAAAGGAATTTTACGGACTATCACACGTGACTTGTGACAATGAGGATGACGCGGCACTAAAAATTTTATCAGCTTAATTATCTTCTCAGGATTACCATGTGATTCAAGTATGTTCCACAAGCTGTTACGGTCTGCACTTTTAAAGGTCTTAGAGAAGTCAACAATATACAGCGGAGCCTTTCGCTGCTCGATGATGTTCCGCAAAAGAAATATTTGGTCTGCTCAGCATCTTTATTTCTCTGAATCCAGTCTGTTTCAGGCGGAGATGGTTGCCATTAGCCGGTTTTATTCTTAAAAGCTGGATATTGCAGATAACTTACCGGACACTGAGCGTGGACTGATTTAATACCAGTTGTCATCATTTAGTAATGACCTTTATTCTGTCTTACTGGTGCAAAAAGCACGTACTTTAAATATCCTCCCTTATTTTATTTAATTATCCATTACTTATTGAATAACCTAATGATTTAAATTTGTTTGCCACTCCTATTTCATATCGTCTACCTGTAGTAAGAAAAACACAGTGGCTGTGTAATTATATGCAAGCAAATGTGTCTTTGCTGACGTTAATGTAAGTGGAGTGTACTTGTTGTATATACTAGGAGGATATCCTGTTGTTGTGCATGGCTTCTTGTTGTGTCTTACATATCATATCTAACATAAAGGAGCTCAGCGACCACTAGTGGTCACTTTTGATAAACAAAGCGACCATTATTCCATTATACACACAACCTATGCAAATAAGCGAAATTTTCAGTCAAGCCTATATTATTGATTGAGGCTATATAATGACTTTTTCTTAATACGAAGTTGAAAATCAGCGCAAATAAATATTCTTGTTCTTTTCGGGATAAAAATCCTTTGCATTATAAAATAAAATATCTTTCAGAAAGCCATCGGTCTAAAATGAGCTCAAATGACACATCGCTGAGTACTGTACCAACTGGAATCCTACGAAACTTTATACATTTATATCCAGCAATGTCAAACGACCTGGAGTGCTTATAAATTTTCAAGATAGTCATTGTTAATTGTTTTACCCAGTAGTTTTTGAGAACTTTTCCCAGTGCTTGCGCTGATCCACTTCTGCAGAGTTGTATCTCAGTTTAAAAATTGTATCCCAGTTTATACGTGCGGATGCCATAGTTATATTAATAGTAACGTATCTGTCTGATTGATTAGCTCACTGTTACTTTCTCTGTCAAGGTCACTGTTTATACTTTAGCCATCACTAGGTTCCATCACTGACGATTCGGTTAACGTCATCAATTTAAACCATTACTGCACCATATTCTATAACAAGATTTAACGTTTCTTTCTCGTATTGCTTTCCATTCTGAGTCGCTGTGCTTGCAAGTAAATTCCTAACTCAAGTAATCTTTCACTATGTTCTAGATACATTTTAGAACAATCATACAACATCTTTTGAACCTCACTACAAATCTGTGTGAAGCATTTAAGCGAAACAGCGATTTAAACTTTACTGCAGCGTTGTAACCTTAAGTAAACTCCATTGAGCTGGTAAAATGATGCCATAACTGGATATATTCATAAATCCTTTAAAAAATAAGATACGCATTAACGTACGTATATATATATATATATATATATATATAGTTAGTATATATATATATATATATATATATATATATATATATATATATATATATATATATATATATATATATATATAGTTGCACCAATGTATGTATGCATGCATGTAATCTAAATTGCAATATATTTGATGTTGATGGCATATAGTTAAGTAAATATTATCTTGAACGGCTACTTATGAGAATATACCAGTTTGTAAGATGTGACTTAGAAATATTCTTGTCCAGTTTACAGTAACTTTGGAAAGAAGAAGACAGTTTGAGGGACGCATGAAATTATTGTTTTCATCAAACACGAACTAATTGAAAGATAGAGAATGCATGGTCTCAGAAGTTTAAATATAATGAGTTGCTGAAATGAAATATATAAATATACTGTATATGCACCTACTTCCAGTCGTTCGATTTTTCTGTTCAAATAAACAATGGAAAAAGCTAACATACCTATTATTTTTTATCATCTTTCTTAGAACTTGCCATCTTTTCTTGTCTCCCCTCGTGTTTTAGAAAATATTTTAAAAACTTTTACTCAGGGCTCAAATATGCATGACCAGTCTCTTCTATGCGTCGTAAGAACTCCGAGAAAGCCGTATGAGGGAACTTTCAGTTGTGCGTGAGTGGGATTTTAAATGGAGAAGAAAAGTTAAGTTAATTAAAAATTACATATCTCTGTATGTATCAAATTTTAGGAAAAGTAAGAATGTTCGCTACATTTCTTTTGCTTACCTTGAAATATCATTTGATAAATATTAAGATTTGGGGTCAATATGTCGCGTGCAATAAAATTATATCTGATGGAATATCCGTGAGAGCTGATGTTATCTATATATACATCTATATATTCATAGGTGTTTCTTACCTCTTATGGATACATATTCTATCAGGTATAAGCTACTAGACGTGAAAAATGTGCGCCAAAATCTTCACTCTTTAGATTTACGACATTTGATATGTGCAACGGAGATCTACGTTACATTTGGACAACTACTTGCTTATCTGTATTATAGTTCTCACTCAAGCTAAATTTACAGGTGCAACACACGGTTTTCTCGTCATAGCATTTGGTGCTGTATGATACAGACTGGTGGGAATCATAGCTGTTGTAACATAATAGTGTCAGCAATTGAACTTGAAAGATCGAATACTCAAGGAATAAAAGATAAGGTGACAATGAGCCACTCATTCCATACAACTGTAAAAGCTGAAAGATAAGGCGACAACTTACTCGTGGTAAACTAATATCTATGCATTTGTATACGTTTATTAATATATAACTGATCTTGTCGTCTATATTTGCATATGCTGTACTTTACGAACATGGATTAATACTCTTAGCAACGTAGCTAGAGACGGCAGCGCAGAATCAACGTATCAAGGACACAAAGGAAAAAAATACAAGATAAAGGTAATTAACTAGGCCATTCGTTATAACCCAGCTTTTAGTTGCAGATATGGTCATTTTAAAATTGTTCTATTGATAATATTCAAAACGTTTTCGCTGTAATGCTTACTTTTGTCAGTCATAAAGCGAAGTGTGTAAAATAACAACATCCTTCATTCTTCATGTCTCTTTTTTTCATAGCTACCATTACTAGCACTACTGCTCCCTCTGGGGCTACTAATGGCTTGCTCGTATTATCGTTCCGAAGTAACAGGTCATCTAGTACACACACACACACACACACACACACACACACACACACACACACCTTACTCTTTCTAAAATTAGTAGAACAAGTGTTGCAGTGAGTTTTAAATTCGATTCTTTGAGCATTAATTGCAGCTTCATCATTTGATATATGTCGGGAATTTTCCAGTGGTGAGATCATAATCATGTGATCAGGTCCAGCTGCGTTTATTGCTGTATAAACTGTATGGAGAACTACTTTACACTAACTTCTATAGAGTCACGAGCAAAGTAACTAATGTAAACACTGAATCGGAAGATATACATACAATACGCCTTTAAAACGAAATAAGAACTGTGGGTTTATATTTTATTCAGAAAATTGAATAAATTGATTTGACAAATAATGAATCTCTATAGTTTTCTGAAGATAAATAATTATTTGACTAGATCTGCAAGAAAAGCCAGCAAACTAAAAATCTGTCAGGAAGAACATTGGGGCTACAGCACTTTCACTGCGGCTCGTTTCAAATGAATTTAAAACAATAGCTAAATGGATATAGGGATAGGGAAGAGCATTGTTTTGTGTGATAAATATTGGCGAGTATTCAGTAGTCTTCTTTGTGTGTTTGTTCTCAATAAACGCAAAATTGCTCATTGATTAGCGAACATGAGTTTTATAAACAGATAATACGCAAATTATGTCATCTAGACACATTTCTATATCATATTTCGTCATAATTCTTGTGAACTTTCTTATGCATTGTCTCTGGAAGTTAAAAGTGCTAAAATGACCAAGCTTTACAAGAACAAGTGACATAACAGACACTTGTTTTCAATCTAAACAAATGAACAAATGTCAAAGACATGAAAACAGAGAGAGAGAGAGAGAGAGAGAGAGAGAGAGAGAGAGAGAGAGAGAGCACTTATAATTTATCAAATTTCACTTTTAGGGTAACAAACATGTTGCTGGAGATCAAAGGCGAGGTAATCATGACCAGCCAAGGTAAGATTGTCAATTGATTCAAACCAACACTAAGTTAAGAGATTACAGGAAAAAATATCACCCTCTTAGACTCAACTGAAAATTCTTACGTCTGACTTACTGGCCAGTGACATTACGTAAGCCAATGAAAGTCTCAACTTTTGAGATGATGCTTAGTTACATGTTACATTGCGATAAACAATCGAGACCCAGGGATGAGGAAAATGTCAGAAACTCGAAAACGATTTCAGAATTTGAGAGAACTGACAACAAAATGAATAGCGTCATTACCATCCACCCATACTTACTTCTCCGCTGCTGCTGCTGCTACTACTACTACATTTACTATAATGACACCTGGAAGTGTAAACATTCTAATCATTGGTTTTGTTGTTAGTATCGCTGGCTGATGAGTATGACATTCTTTTAAAGCGTTGTTTCCTCGGAGAAAAATCGAAAGGTAATATATTTGCATGACATGACGTGTTGTTGTTTGCCAAGAAGAATAATGAAAAATGTATTGCTAGCAATTTGTAGCACTGACAAGAATAAAAGAAAATCTGCGTGGGAACACACAATCCTGAGCAGACGAGAAAGCTTACTAAAATATTGCTAGGGTGATTTATAGCACTTTGTTCGTCACGATATAACCAAACAGATGGGAATGTCAGCGTGACAAATGAAATTGGACACGGCCCACCTATAATTAACTCGAGGGTGGGGAAACTAAAATGAGACGTAAGTGCTCTCATTGTCCCAGTGTATTTATAAGACGACCTTCAATCTGTTAAACGTCAAGTACCATAGATCCTATAAAAACCCAAGGGTAATCATCTCAGTACATCTATTAGAAGCTGGAACCTTTTTGATACTTTCTTTATATTAAAAACTTTCATTAGTTCACTGAATAACATATACATTTATTGCAAGTATAATTGGCAAAGTCTGCAAACAAGAACGTTCTTCAGATGCATTTCAGAACAAATCGATCAGTACCTAACTCGATAGATTATAGTGATCATGTTTGTACAAAACATATAACAAGTCAAAGTATGAAGTCAGTTATCTTGGAAATCTAAATGCTATGAACAGCTCGTGATCAGTGGATTCTGCTTTCAGACGTAAAGCATACCAACAGGGGTAATAGCTCATAATATTTAGTTCCATTCCAGCTTGAGACCGTAGTAATAATACATTCAAATATTATTTCATTAGTTTACATGACATATCTAAATCAGTCCAGAGAATGAGAACATAAAATGCATCATTCCAAATGACTTAATCAGTTTAAATTAGCTTGTCGTTCATATTCTGGTATTTTTTTAAAGTACAGATTTTTGTTCTGGAACCTACTATCGTACTTTGCGTCATAACCCTTATGTTTGATTTATATACAGTTATACCAGATATGTATTTTAAAAATAGAAGCTCCATCTAACAGCTTTGAACTGTTCTGGTGTCACGTGTACGAGTTTCATGACAGCAACTCACATATGATTTTCATTACGTCTATTTGATATGGGTATTATGCTTACAAATTAATTACTTTTTAATGGTTGAGGCAGATAATAATAATAATAATAATAATAATAATAATAATAATAATAATAATAATAATGATAATAATAATAACAATAATAATAATAATTATTATTTTTTCATTTTACAAGCTTTATTAATATTATATTATTATTATTGTATTATTATTATTATTATTATTATTATTATTATTATAATTATTATTTCTTCAGTTTACAAGATTCGAAGCATAAGTCACAGCATAAGAACAAAACGACGAAAAAGAAACAAAAGGTACATTGGGGTGTACGATATGAAAGCACACTATCTGCATACAAGTCTATTTTACGTAAATGGGGGTGGCCGCCTACTCAATGGCAACCATTAGCACGCTAAGTTTTCATATTTTCACTTTAATAAATATGACTGGATAGGGCTAGACTTGAACATAATGCAGTAAAAATGGATATATAATATATAGGATAGGGTCGATACAAAAGATCGAACTTTCTACCCCTATTTGTACAGATAGGATTAGTCCATGTATTGCCATCATGACAGCGTGGCGTATCGTATAGTCTGTGATTTTAGAATTGGATATCATTATTTTATTCAGTCACAAGTATCCGTCATTATTTTTTTAAAGGCCTATTAATAAGAGTGTCAACAAAATAAAGATGGACATAATAGCAACGAATATTTGGCAATACATATTTATCATGAATTAAGAAATGTTTATTGTTAAGTATAATTAATTTGTGTTACATGATAGAGTTTTTTTCTGTAATTGATGGTAGGAGTTTGGGCCTACGTGACAAAGGTAATTTATGGTGAACATTTGTACTTGGGTTGAGTTGTAGATGCAGCTTAGATTCTGATCCCAGAAGATTTCAGAGACAAATTCTTTAACAGTTTGATGGAAATTTACACTTAAGATGACCCTCATCCTGATCCTCCTATGGAGACTTAGGTTTTTATTTTTGTGTTGTTTTTATTAGAATTACTAATTCCTATCTTAACATCGGTAGTGGAATTAATCTTTCAGTTGTGTCCAGTTTTAATTTGAGAGGATTTATTTATTCGTGCATTGGATTTACAAAACGCCCAATGATTCTTTTTGGTCTAATTCAATATTTTGCGATTATTGTGCATTCATTTAAAGGCACATTGGGATACATCTTTGTGATTCATCAAGACTGTTAGCGCATCAACACTATTTCATGCTGTTGGTACATCAGCAGATTCAAGATTGGAATTCATTCTGAACACCACTAGGATTCATTCGGAATACTCGATACGTTTGAACTTGTGATATAACTTTTAGAACTATTTAGAATTTAATTCACAATACTCTCAGTTCTTTTAAAATTTTTATTCTGTATTTTAGGGAAAAAAAATTATTTTTTGAATTTTCGAAAACTTTTTGGTTTATGATCTTCTCTGTTACTTAGTTGAAGACCATTGAGTAGTAACACTATAGGGTAAAGGAAATTTTCGAATTAGGTTACAAGGTGTGTTCGGACGACAAGGACAATGATATTTGAATATTTATGTTACAAATACAGCTGAAAGTCTGGTAACGCTACTATACGTCATAATTATCTGTTATATAAATATATGCTTAAATAAATTGGACACTTCTTCAAACAGAGCAAAAGTTCGACAAGATATTTGTTTTTCAGTTTATATGTCTTACAAATAACCCTGTAAATAATTAAAAAAGCTTATCTATTATGTTATACGGTATTGTCTTAAGGAAAAGAGTGGGTGGCTATAACATATTTTTACATATGAACAGTTATGTTCTATGTGCAACGTAACACCTCTTTTCCAGTCAAAAAAGATCCAAACGACATCAAAGCCTCAAACACCGGTTGTCGACCAACCAAGACGGTGAGTGCATAAAAATAAATATAGAAACGTAGTCATTTTACTTGAATACTGATAAGTGTTTCATCTGACGTGATCTATTTTACTACGATGATGCATAAGTAATAGAAAACTTATGATACGAACCATTCAGACACGTACATATTGCTGTGTTGTCATTGTACTATTTATAATGGAGTAAATATTCAGATTACTTAAAAATATCAATAAAAAGAGAAGAAACCAAGCAAAAACAAAAACAGACAAATACAAAGTAAAAAGCATGTGCTGCGGATGGTTGGTTCTGCAGTGATCTTTTGATTCTCTTTTCTATTTTGTTCCTGGTGTTTGAGACTTCCAAAGCAAGGGGTATGTATGTATGTATGCATGTATGTATGTATGTATGTATGTATGTATGTATGTATGTATGTATGTATGTTAATTTGAAGTAAATGTGACCACAACGAATTTTTGTCGAATAAATATACGTTGGCATTCTTTGCCATTTTCCAGATACATACTAACCTAACTATGCATTAAAATATTTTTTCACATATGCCTTTTTATATAAAACCTTAAAATTACAATTAAGTCCACAAAGCGGGCTTTAAAATTTAATTTTTGTATAAAGCAAACCTCTCAAAATCTTTAATAATAGAACCTTGTTTCATATTTCACAATTTTAGTGACATGCTTCCCTTCTTTACGTAATTTACAATCGAAAGTTTTACTATACATTCGCATTTTGATTATTGGCATATCTCATGTTACAGTGTTACAGAAGACAAATTACCTTTGGTTGAAAATGTCAAAGAGCAAAGTCGAAATGTATCGGATACAGGAATGGTAAGCATGTTCTTAGGTCTGGTAATCAGGTCATGGGGCAGCAAATTGACCAGTTGAGTAAAATAACATTTACTTTCGAGTTGTTTTAGAACATTATCAGGATTACATAGTAAATGAAAAATACACAAATGAATGACTTATTAATTATTTAATTAGTTGTACTCATTTCATGTACATGACAGGGTTATTAAAAATCATTTTAAGGAAGAACATAGAAAGAGAGGACTAATAGCTTCCAAGTTTTTACGATATGTTTCTTGTTATTGTTCTTCTGTTCGGTTTAGCAACATACGTGATCTATACATCTATCATGTCTACTGAAAGTTTGGTAGTGTGTAGGTGAGTGTGTTTGTTTGCTTATATGTGTAGGCTAGTGTATTAGAAAGCAATAATTTTCAACTCTAATTTTCATCTCCAATCTTATATGAGGATCAGTATGAACCTAATACCGATATTGTAAAATTTATTTTGTAAGATGTATTTGTTAAGTGAAATCCGATTTTTCTATTGTGAACAGTATGCGCTTACACTTAAATTTTGCAATGCGTTTTCATCAAATATACTATTTACAGTAAACTGCAAACATAATTTATTTGTAATGTAGTTCCAGAAGGGTACATCACGTAACCCAACATGTGAGAGTACATCAGGAGGAAACCGTAATTTAGGTTATCGGGATGTATCAGATCCTTTGCAACGTGCTGGACCATCAGCCTCAATGCCAGATAAGGGGTTTGTGTGTGACCATCTTTTTCAATGAATGTAAACGAGGAATGTTAGAAGGTTAAATCATATATATATATATATATATATATATATATATATATATATATATATATATATATATATATATATATATATATATAAAATCTTAATAGTATTGCCAATAATAGATCATTTACGTTCGGAGGATAGGTTTTTGTGTAGATCATATATTGCGCTTTCAAAGAATGCAGATATTTAGATATGTGATAGAAGTTAAATGAATTCTGTTGTTTATGCTCAGATCGATTTGTTCATCTTTAATTGATAACAACAGTGGGATTTACCTTTTCAATAAATCACTGGAAACGTCTCAAAACCCGCTCTAACCACGATATTTATTAAAATGTAATATACTCTGCAAGAAACGCTTATCATAATATATGAAAATTACGGAGAGACCGGTCCCATGACACTACTTCTAAAGGTATACCCGGCATACTACATCCATAAAGTAGTAGTTTAACGAAATTAAACATTTCGTTGTTCATGCTCACTTTTATCAGTTCTATCTCGTTATTGATGTTATCCGTAGTAAGTTGCTGGAAACTGCTCAGAGCATTTGATCATTAACGTGGCAAACATGAAAGGTAACTATATGCATTAATGTTGGTCGATAATGCATATATCACAAGGTAATTTATAGAAAGCTAATTCTGTTGTCCACTAGTAGAACGATAAAAACGTAATAAAGCATGACATACTTGTGACTGAGATGATATAGGTATAATTTGTATAAGGATATAATTTTCTTTCAGGATGAAAACATCAGGGGCAGAAGTAGAAAAACTGAAGTAAGTGTTTGCTTTATAAGTTGAAGTTATTTTCGTGTGATATTTGCTTGAGGATATGTACATCTGAAATACATGGTAATATGGAAACAATTTTTAATAATCCTATTTCAAATCACCTCACTTAAATGTGTGATCATATAGATATAAATTATAATCAGTATTTAGTCTGTTTTTCATGAATTTCATATCATTTACGATAGATGACACTAATTTTAACCATGTATTCTCGGCACACTATGCATATTATGCTCGTTAAATATACAGATAATATAGGGGTAGTTCACAAATGTTTAGCAAACAGTTACACACAGAAAATGGTTCAATTGTTATTCTTACATGGCCAGTAATCCCAAGTACAATCCCAATTCCAGCAACAACAACTAAAAGACATCGTTGACATAAGAGTTATGTCATTAAAGTCTTATATATCCGCTAGTCATGACAAGTTTTATATTGCACTCGCGACTTAACATTGCAAACTTGTTTGATATTCTACTTTATTTCAGTTTTCACCTACCCCTACCCCACTCAGATCACACTCGAACCTTTCCACCATTCATTGGATAAAACGCTTACGAAAATATTCCATTATATATGTTTACCAATAAGGTTATCTTTACGCCAAACAGTTCATTACTGCGACCCTAATGAGATGACATTTTATCAATAAGAATGAACTCGCTAGAAACCTTTCTTTTCCACAATGTCTGCCAACGATTCCATGAAAGTTTTATAACGCCTTTGACATGGTTCTAATTTGCCAAGCATACCCTAGTGTGTGACTGAGTTCTCTACCATTTTACATAGATTGCCCCCTTTTTACGGTATATCACTCCAGTGAGGTATTTCCGATGTGGTTTTGGTAGAAATGTCAGGAGGTGTTCCGATAGACTCCTGTTCCTTTGACGACAAAATAGAAATTTTGCCCACTTTCAGCGAAAATATCAATGCAATGTCTAATACAAAGCCTCAGAATCCGCACAACAAAACAGGAATACCACTCAAGGAGCAGAAGAATTTCCAATCTTTATAATATAACTTAAGGCCCAAATACATGCAAATAAAATTAGCCGAAATCACCCGGATCACGTAAGAATAATGCACAGCGGTAACAACATTTTGCAGGATACTGTACATTTTACAAACCTGAATATGACCAAAGGTGACCAAATGTTGTCCATGATATCTTTGTTATAAAGAAAATTCAATCTTTGCTCAAAGAGGAATAGTGTAATTTCGTTAACATTCACTTAAGTACCAAGACTAATTGTTGTTACTTTATATGTTTACCCGTATCAGCCGTAGATTTATTAACCCTAAAATTATTTGTCATTTAGTTGCATTTTACAATTAAATAATGAATACAATACTATTCTGAAGCACAAATGTTGATTAAAACCATTCTAATAAATGAAGATTTTTGAAGACAAGTCTTCTTGTTGGAAAATATTAAGTTAAAATCTTTTTTGATAGCATTATGTATTTACATCGCAAGGATTTTAAATCTTTCCTAGTTCTTTTTGTTTAAAAAACACATACTTATTAATAGTCATTTAATTTAAAAGATCCTCCAACGGTCGTCACCAACGCAATAGTCGCCATCGTTGCTATCATCATTTATACAGGACTGACTCTCCTTGTTTCAAAGTGCAAAATCACATTGTTATTAACGCTGTAAAAATATATATAGAGACGAATCATATACGGAGCGACTGTCAATGTGATTTCATGGGTTGGACAAGTCGTGAGACACCACTGAGCATCCATGCGGTTTAGCCAATTTGACAACGTGAGACTACAACAATACATAATTGTATTGACTTTTCTGAGATTTGATCCAGCTGGTACCGAACCAAAAAGTGATGGCAAATACAGAAATTATAACACCAGGGTAGTTACCTATACTTAGATATAGTCATTATTGGTGAACAGCAAGTAACAAGTCATCATTATAGTTCGGTCTCCCAACAGGAGGGATCTGTACTCTTAGGGCGACTGCACCTGCGACTCCCTTTTCATATTCATAAATGACCAGATTATTGTAACTAAGGATACATTTTTTTGACAATAAGTGCATCGTTTACAGAAATATTAACTTCATCCAACCCTGGGAATTCCTAAAAATGAATGAAGATAAAATGACTTCAGTGAAACCTCAAATTAAAAAAAAATTACTATAGTTAGTGCATATATATATATATATAATTTTACTGCACTGTCTGGTTCATTTTCTCTGTTTTCTTTTGTTTGAAATCACCGATGCAGGGCAACCAAATATTTTAGGAAACAATGCTAGTAACAATGTGCACTATTCAGGTCGCTAAAACGTATGCAGCTGAAAGTATCGCTGGTTTGTCATTGTAAAATACTTGGCTGAAAATGCTTGAAAACAAACGCATACGTTACGTGAACGTAATTCGTTGTAACATTGTTTCCTCTATCGCAGTGTATTATTAAATCCAACTCGCAAATTGTTTTAAGTATGGATCTCATTTCTTTGAGATGCCACAAGCCTTGTTATGAGAAGAAAAACTATTCAAGAGATTGCTCTTCTGTTGACATGATATTCTAATCGAAGTTACTAAGCATTTCGCAATTAAATATGATTTCACTACTATCAAATGTTCATTTGCACGTATGACCTTGAATTAGAAATTATTCAAAGCGCAGGCATAATAAGCATACAAGAGATAGAAGCACATACTAGTGAAGACCATGAAAGAAGATATTTGATGTTAATTGGCAAGTGTTACATTGATAAATTACACCTTAATAAGCGACAGATTTTTACTTTGCACATCAACTTTGGAGACCAACAAATTAATCTAACAATTCTCTTGCGACCGTCAATCAATTATTAAATAATCTAATTGCAGAGAAATGCTTACGAGAAAAAACGAGGAACTCTATGGCGCAAGGTAATGGTGTCTAGTTTTGAACAGTTTACCTAGCTTCGAAATTTCTTTTCTTTTTCAATAGAGGAAATATTGCTATCTACCAGCCTATATAACGTTCTACAAAGAGAATGCTGTCTTGACACGACACATTTACATAAAATGTTTATTTTGACAAGTGTGACTTTATTGCATAAAGATGTATTTAGTCAACGAATCTGGCTTCATGCCTACATAGAGTTGGATTAAGATTTTTGCCAAGCTTTCTTTGGAACTGACATTCTTCCTCAGTGTATAGATTTCTATCATGCTGGATATGAAAATTACAAAATACCAGACTGGAAGATGATAACCTGGAACTAACGAAGTAGAAAAACATTATTGAGCAGTTTTTATTGTTTTTTCTTTGATATATTTCTTCCTTCTCCATCTCCTTCTTTTCGCTAGCAGCATAAGCTTCATCATCTACAGTAGCAGTAGAATTACGGTGGAATAATATTTTTCACTTCATATATCATGGTCCGTCCTAAATATCTCCTTTATTTTGCAATGTTTTGCTATGCCTGCACGTAATGGATTGTACTATATACTGCACTGTTTTTAAAGTGTTATATCGTTTTTCTTCTGTGAGCCTTTTGTGGTTAATTTATACCAAAAATATTAGAAGACCATGATATTTGTTTGAAACGTAACATTTTTATAGAATCTCATAAACTCTATTTAATATTACCTAAATTAACTATGGTTAGCTTGTATTTGTTTATGCTTTGTAAGGTTATTAGTTGCAGCAAATATTACTACTGCAACTATTACTACAAATATTACTGCTAATAACAACAAGAACAAATAATAATAATAATAATAATAATAATAATAATGATAATAATAATAATAATAGCAATAATGATAATAATAATAATTTGTACAACGCACTTATTAGAATAATATTTATTACAAGACAAGAACTGGATATCGCAAAGAGAGAATACAATGAGGAGAGAAGAAAGTTTGTAAAAGAATTGCAAAGAAAAAAGGAGGAAATCGAACAACTAGAGGAAGAGAAAAATGAACTTCTGAACAGGTTTGTTCTTAAACAATTAACACTAAGGTGCGATAAATATGGACCGTAATTTCTTTAGAATAATATGTAAATGTTTCAGAAGCAATGCATTGTGATGAATTTTTTCCCCTAGAAAGAAACTATCCTTGTAATGCTTCTGAAGTGCACGTTCAGATATTTGGCTTTTTTTTAACTTTGGCTTGCTTCCGAGAGATAAGTTCAAAATTAATTTACGTATTTGCTTGCAGAAGCTTCCGATATTCATGTCTTAGACGAGCACTTCTGTCTTTGCGTGTTAGAGGAATAATATATTTGAGGATAAGAAACAAAAATATCGTATATTGTTTGTATGTGCAATCAACAAAATGTTACAGTGTCATAATTAAACCTGAATGAAACGCTCTTTGAATGCTTAAAATAAAGTCTACTAAAAGATTCGACTTTTAGCAACAGTTAGGCATTCTAATGGTACTAGAAAAGCAACAATTAAGATCTCTAATAATCTTTAGCGCCCGATGCATCCTTTAAGGAAATCCAACGTTCCTGGTCCTACCTTTAGAAGAAATTCACCAGCCTCTATTTCATTCATCTGCAACTTCATAAAAGTAGGTAGATAAATAGATTTTTAATTTAGTTGTTAACCAGCTTATCTTAAGGTAAAAAGCTGTACTTAATATAAAAAGCATCTGCTTTTAACTTAAGCGACAGCCATGATTCATGGAGATTTTAATCAACATTTTTGGTAATTTTAATTAAAAGTTCACTGATGGATTTTCCAAAAATTGGGGTCAGTCATTACGATATATTAGCTGTGGTGTCCTAAGTATTACTTTGAACATAATTTAATGTTATTGCATAGTGTGTGCATAATAAAAACATTCTTTATGGTAAATGAGGTGTGTTCACCTAAATGAAGTTAAACATGGCAACTCTAAGCAAGCTAAATTTGGATGTCCTTGTTGTCATTTATTACAGTTGTTCGCTATTATATATGTGTATTAAAACTTAAGGCGAATAACAGTTCTTTTCAACGCAGAGGATCAAAATGGGAATAGCGCTTGTCAGGATTAAGATATATGCAATATACTGACAACGAACGGTGTAAAACAATCTTTTATCTAGCCAAAGCACTCCGACTCTAACTGAAGCATAATGAAAAGCAAACATAGACCAAAAAAGGCAAGCAATAAGCACAAAAGAAAACGTTGAAATTACAAACGTTTATATGATTATGCCGAATGACTCAGAAGCTATTAACTGCAAATTGGCTGATATTACTGAAACTACTGGAAATATTAACTAGGACGCCATTAGTATCATCTTAGTCGCAACCAATCAGACCCGACATCGCTTTCAAACAACATTTCCATTAGATATACCATGCAGTCTTTTGTAATTGTAATGCGTTCCTTGATGTTTACTATTTGTTATGTCCCTGTTTTATGTTTGCCTTATGAGAGTGGAAAGCGTTTAGGATAAAGAAAAGCTAGTATTTCACTGCTTTGTTGTCATCTGGTTGTGCAAGTGTGTGTCTGTATTTTTCTCGAAGTCTAGTTTAGACTGAGGTCATGAAAACTTAAATCATCTGCTTGTTTGTTTGGTTTCCCATTCCTTCATGCAAGTATTGCAAATGGTAGAGACTTTCAATGCGAAGCATTGTGAACAATGTATGTCGTTATCTTGCATTAGGTATGTAAATGTGCAGGGAGGTCATCTGAATTAGTCGCGCAGTTTATCTTCTGTTGATGATTATTTTTGGGGAAATTGCTCCGAAAAGGTATAGATGTTTTTTTTTTTTTAAATGTCAAATTCTATTTTGTGTGATCAAAGAAGTTGGAATTTAAATTATTCCTGCCCATCTTGGTAATGCAAATAAAAGTTTTGAAATATAATTAACCGCTGGCCATTATAATGGAACTCGCAGACGTATTATATCTTAAAGGTCGTATATGAACTGTTAACGTGTTTGTATTTAGCTGGCATTTATTTGTTTAATGTTTAAGACGTTTTACCATCGAACTACACCTTTAGAAACAGAGACCAAGTCTGGAAGTCACATAATACACTTACACTTTTAAAAGGTAGGCAAAAAGAATGCTTGAGTTTAATTTTATTTTTTCATTTAAATGTTACCCAAGTAAGACTCAGTTCCAAAGCCTCGGCAAGAATGACCCACGACAACCCAAATATTACAGATCTGAGTGACCAGAATAGGCCAACAAAGATTGCAGAACGATTTTCTGAACTTTACGACAACCAGTGGACAGATGCCTTCGACAATCTCCAGAATAAACATAACCAGTCGGAGACTGATGCTATAGAATTTCTCCTTGATGTACTCTATGTAAGTATAAATGTAACAACAACATATGTCAAAATATAATGTACATCAATGATATATCCTAAATATATGACAACCGGATATTCATCTAGTCATCAATCCATCCATAAATACTTACTATGGACTTGCCGTTTTCAAGTCCATGAATTTGTGTGCTACATTAATAAAGGGAGAACGAACGTTTGATTATTGCCATTGCCTATTGATATTGAAACGATTTTTCCCCCCAGAAATATCCCTTGTTTTCAGAGACAATTCCTAAATTTCCACGCGAAACGATACATGCGTGGTAAATATGGTATAAAATGTAGTAATTGTTGTTACAGATGACCTGATTTAAAATTGCCATACTGACAAAAGTGTCTACAGTGATGCTGATCAAACATAATTATAGTGCCATAATTTCTACATGACCAGATTTTAAATAAAAATATTTCTAAGATTTATAATCTAATTTTTGACAGATTTCTTTTAATGTGTGCAAAGAGGCTAGAGAACAGAGAGAGCGTCTTTTAAAAGCTCTAAGAGGATTTATCGGCGAGGATGGGGTACGTTCATTTAGATCTTGTTTTTCACATAAACTCTTGTGATGATAAGAATAATCATACATTTAATTCTTGTTTCTCAACATGAATTCTTGTGATTATGGGAATAATCAACTTTTTGCCCTTCCCTGGAGTTGTTTGACTTAGATGTTAATTTTTCTTCATTTATCACGAATACGTGTCATGTTTCTTATATTTTATGTTTCAGGATGCTGTTAACACTTAAAGTATAACGATACTTTCATGGGGAAGATATACACCACAGATCAGTGGCTCGAACCCGTATCTCCCAAATGCAGCCGGGTGCTATATCACCTGCTCTATCCGAACCAACGTCTCGTGCTGGCACACGTGAAAATTACCCTACATTTGGGAGACATTTTATTTTACTCAGCCACAGCGACCCGGTATGAACTCAGAGTGACGGACTATCACACCAGAGTGGTCATTAATATAACTGATTCCACTGTGCTACCAAATGTCCAAGGGAAAATGCGAACAGTCGTAGCGGGGATTAAACTCGAATCTTATGAATGATAGCTTGGCGCTTTTCCACTTGAAATACCCTAGTAGGGACAATGACGAAAAATCAAAACCCCATTTAAAAGCAAGTTACTAGAATATGATTCGAAATAGCAAAGATACCTTGCTTGATGTTTATTTTTGTATAATTTCTTTACTTTGTTGAAAGCAAGGTTGTTGGAAATAACTAGGGTATGCTGCTTTGTGTTAGACCTCATTTAAGAAACATTTTATATTATTTAATACTCTTTTAGGATAATGAAGATGAAACGATACTAGAGGTGATGAGAACTGTGAAAGGTACCAAGCGGAATATTAAGAAAATGCAGGAAGAATTTAAGCAGGTACTTACCGTTATGTAATTTTTTTTTTTAAACAGAGAGAATGATGAAACACACAAAGGGAAGGGCTGTTTTCATAGTTAACATTGCAAAAGCAGTTTAATCAGCACGTATGCATATTTGTCTTGCTGCAATTTTGGATGGAAGTTGTGGTGCAATTTTGGACTAGAAAGTTATAGTGCACACTTTAGAAGAAAGTACATGTATATTACAGATCCTGAATTGACAATGCATATTTAATATGAACCCAGTTGTAAACAAGTATTGATTTCTTCTGAAAACTTTTGGCCAGCTACAACGTTATATGTTCTTATGACAAAAAGTTGCAGTGATGCTAGAGCTGTATATTTTGCTCCATTGCTGTCAAAGCTTTCAGCATTGCCTTTCTTAATCATTCCTTTGTCAAAAATTAATGGATCATAATACAATGAAAATAAATAAAAATAGCATGCCATTTGACAATAGCCCTCATAATTCTGTTATGAATTGATTCTTTTGAATATATTTAATTTTTCACAGACTGTGGAGGAAAAGCTGGCCAAGAAAACAAATTACAAGGAAAAGATCCAGGACATAAAATCATATATGGATGAATGCGTGGAAGTCTGCCTTCTGATGAATATCCAGGAGCCGCCCGTGGAATTAAAAGGTCTTGTATTGTCACATGGCGACCCATTCGATTTGTCGTCCTTTAGACATTACACCGAATCTGGGAATCTAATTAAATACATAGTATGGCCGGCTCTGTATTTATATCAGAATGGACCCCTTCTACGCAAAGGTGTTGCACAGGGCATGCCTTACTCGTCGACTGTAAAGACACCGATGAGCGCGAAACACGATGCTAATAGCAAAATAATCGCAACACAGGTCAGCGAACAACAGACAGATCCCAAAGTGGAATCTATTAATGATCAAGTTTCAAACGAAGAAACCGTAAACATTGAGCTGGAGTTTCACAAGGAAAAACTCAAAGCATCACCAACTCTAACAGGTTCACATAACGAAAGTAGTCCGCATCAGGCACAGAGAAACACTAAGAAGAGAAGTAGCCAGTACGATAAACCTGTAAGCTCACAATTGACTCATACCGCCCGCATGGACGCAGTTAGTCAATCCGCTGAGACCTCGCCAAATCATTCAGCAACGACAGGGCAACAACAAAGAGTCGACAAACCAGAAAAAATGTATAAAATGGTAATTGACGTTAAATCACCTAGCACACGTTTTTAAAATATGTATGTCTGCAATATTTGATGCCTTTAGGAAAGATAAAGAGAGATTTTGAAATTGTCTATGGTTTACATTGAAGCTATATTGGCGTAATTGCAATGCAGACTACCTTAATAAGGGACACTTATAACATATTTTGAGTTCCATTAAAAACGGTTCGACAAAGTAACTTTATATTAAAAAGTTTCTGGTCACTTGCATGTTCTTCCTTTGGTCGCAATATAATTTGATTTTTTGCCAACATAATGAGGACATGATGGGGAGAGGAATGGGGACCGAAAAGTATACGGTCGAGATAGAACATGCCTAATCTCCGAAACCAAATGAAGATGCAATGCACCGAAATGAATAAATAAAAATGAATTAATAGCAACGACAAAATGAACTTAAAGGAACCTAAAATGAACTTAAAGGTATATAATAAATATCATTACTGAAAATAGGAGTATAAATGCATCCTCATTTGGATGATACATATTATGTTATTAATTTCAACATGAAAATACTCTTGGGTGAGTTAGTTGACTATGAATTAAGCATTTTTGTACACAGTGGGAAAGTGAGTTTTATAGAGTTGGGGGTGAAACAGGACTGAAATTACATTAATGTTACACATAAAATTGACCACTTCATGAATGCCTCTGGTTGTTTACGGTTGCATGTCTTTATGTGTCTAAATTCTATCAAACTTTCGTTGTGTACAAGTTTTTGGCGAAATCTTTTTATTTTAAGACAAATTTAAAAGTAACTTTGTCACTCGATTTTTATTTCATATTGAAAATTAAAAACAAATGTTCGAAACATGTTTGCAAAAACTTGAGGAAAGAGGGCTTACGTTTTGATCGACGGGGCAGATCCATTGCTTAGTACCTTGAAATAGGATTTCATGACTGTACACATAATTCTATCAGTAAAAAGACAGAAAATAAACAAGAAAAAGAAACATCGGAGAGGAGATATAGTCAGTTATCTATTTCCTTATTATATTTGATGATTAACTTTAATATTTGTCAAATATTATAATTATAATTAAATTGCAATTAGTTGCACACAACATTTATTTTTCGTACCTCTGAGTTCATTCGCATTGGTTTCTATAATTTGTGATCAATTATGATTCACTTTTAGAATATAGGCATTGAATCTGAACTTGGCAATGATATTATTAGATTAGACATTTAATCATTTTAATTATAATTAATGCCAACGAAGTAAGCAAGGTATTTTACTTACCAGAAAGTACTTACTATGCTGTCTGCTGAGAGAGAGAGAGAGAGAGAGAGAGAGAGAGAGAGAGAGAGAGAGAGAGAGAGAGAGAGAGAGAGAGAGAGAGAGAGAGAGAGAGAGAGAGTCCATGATAAGAAGATTGTGAATTACGATTTCAGCCTGTTGAAGTTTGCGAGATGAATTAAACTTTCCAATAATTTTGGAAAGGGGTTTCCGCGATAACATTGTACCGATATAATTTGCTTAAATGTTTATTGTAGTCTTCATTTTCTTTTATAAGATATTTTATTGATGTGAAAGAAATATATGTAACACGAAACCTTTCCTGATATACTTGCACAAGTGGCACCAGCCCCACGGAAAAAGGTGTCGGGAATCCCAATTAACATTTATTAATAATCATCTATCTCACATGACACATCTATTTGTTTTTCTTTCTTTATCCATATTTCTTTTATATAAAATACATTTTGCTGTACATTATGACATTAGTGACCTTGAAACAGAAGTGAATCTGCATACTTTTTCTGTAAGCAATATGGAATATTAACAATATACGACAATCGTGGTATACATAGTATACTTCATTTTCAAAGACTCTTATTCATTATATAATAATGCAAAAATGTATGCTTTATCATAAGATTGTACATAAATGTTTACCAAGGGCTAGTTCGTTGAGTCCCTGAATATATCTCTACTGATTAATTTAAAGTACGTCTCATTTAAAAATAAACATACTTTAAGTACACACGTATCTACATGACGTCATTCTTCTAACGTTTTCATATGTTAGGTGTAATGATTAAAGATTCACTTCCCTGCAGTTCCATTTATGCAGTTGAAGTCTGTGCTTGTCATAGCTATAGCTGCTGTCAAATTTTGCATTACCCTTGTAAAGTTGTTATGAGAGAAGGGTTTACGACCTGAACGCTTTGTTCTCTCTGGTTTTGAAGGTTGATGTTAAATGTCATATATATATATATATATATATATATATATATATATATATATATATATATATATATATATATGTTATATATATATATATATATATGGTAAATTGGAGCTATCAATGCAGCGGAAGTATTTTTAATATTGAATTCTAGCATTATGAAATGGCTAGAAGCAGGTTAATCAGATGTTGAACGCTACAAACATTCTTCATAGCGAAAGCATCTAAAAGAAGAACAAATGACATGCTCTCTGTGTTTAGAAAACAAGAATACACACATATTTATTGTAGAATTGTAAGCTTTACCTGTATTAGTACTAAATGAAATATCATGTATATAGAATAAAGGTTATACAGACACCATATTTCTTTCATTATTCCTGTTACAATATCAAATGATTGTGCTTGTTTATTGCTTTTATAAATATTTTACATGCAGTATAAGCTGTTTCGCATCTTTGTATCTGTTTTCATATTGAATAATAAAAAATTATAACAAATCATGAAATATACTTAACACGTGCTTTTCTATGTAAACACAAGGTATATCTGAAATTTGTTCTTGAATTAAATCATCCTGAATGAATTTTAGAACATAATACACCAGATGACTGATCAATGCTCCATTTATTCCTTCACACATAAATCCTATTTTCATCAATGCATTTTAATACTCTTGTCCAATACCATTCTTGTTCATGATTTAAATGATACGACTGTATACTAAATAACAGAAAGAAGCAAAACAAGTTTCGTAAAACTTAACAAATAATTTAATTCTCTAAGTTAGAAAATAAACATTTAAGAGGAACTTAGAGTATTCCGAATGATTTCCAGGTTTTGAATGTACTAATGTGAATAGCATTAAATATTGTTCGAAGTTCCGACATTCTTGATATATCACAATCGCATTATCCATTTTGTCTTTGAATGAATTCATAATTATTCCAAAATACCTCTTAGTCCAATCAGTTATATCAGCACTATATTTGCAATAAATGTTTTAAATTCACAAACTACTGCGTCATCGCTTCCAGAGGTAGTAATTATGTGTTTGATATATTTTGAAGAGCATGTGGGAAGATGTGATGAGCACTATTTTTCTTATTTTAAATCCAATACTGCTGTGCAAGAACACGAGAGAGATATTGTTCACAGGATGACATTCCTTCTAAGTTAGTCATCTCATTCCCAGAAACCTATTTCATTTTTCCATGCAATAAGTTCATTTTGAAAACTGTTGCACATCATTAAAATGCGCATATTATAATATACTAGCAACACCGTGTGAATAAAAGTCGTACAGGGGAATATCGACTCGGTATTTAACTGTTCACTTCACGATCAGTTACATAGAATACAAACATCTTGAGGCATTATGCTCCAAATTTAAGTGAAATGAGCTTTAGGGTTCTTAAACAATCTATCACCACCTTACGCAGATGACGTATACAGATTTCCATGAGCAGATATAACAATAAGGGTTGAGCCATCAATATAATAAAGATAATGAAATTCTCACACACTTCATGGAAGTGACTGATCGGGTGAGAATAGAGCAAAATAGAATGCTGAAAAAAGCTACAACCTCACATTGGGAACATACATTTGTATTACTAAAGGTTCTTTCTTACCATTTCAATAGAACAAACAACCATCTCGTTTGTCATCAATGACGTCTGACAATATAGGATACTTACAAGGAGGATCGCGAGTCCGATAAAGGCTTTATAACAGTAAACAAGCAAAGACAGCTTTCCAACTAGTAAAAGTACAAGAAACATTTCACATATTATATTTACCTTGTTTTCCAATTGTTAGTGCTCTTTGAGACAGACTAAACTGTTCCAGTGTCATAGCTATTGGCTATATTACTGCATCTGTTTGTGATCGAAATTAAAAAGACAACATTCAAGCTTAAAATAATTGAGTTTGATTAAAGGCACAATAGTGCAGCTGAGGGTGAATTTTCTTGCGAACATGTTGGGACATTTATGTATATCAACTAATTAAATACTATTTAAAAGGCAGTTACGGCGTAATATCAATTACGTAGAGGTTCTCATTATGAAATACGAGCTCTCTGAAATCATCGTACGTAGAGTAACAAATCTGTCGTCTCCATGTTGAATCCCGCTCGGCAGTGATCCACAGATCCCGAATCAATAACACATATAATTCCGGTGACCGAAATTTGAATAACTATATACCATATTGTAAAAACTGAAGTTGATGACGTAAAACACAACCACGCTACGAGACCGCGCAAAATGTCAACAATGGTGAGTACGATATTCTTCTGATCTCGTTCTTTTCTCCTGATCCTTTCCTTTCTGATTTTAATTTTGAGAGGAAATACTGAAATTTATGTAGAACTACTTTTATTGTTATATTTAAAAGTTTTTGTGGTACGAGAATGATTTAAATCGACGTGCTTTGTAGATATTGCAAACACCCACAGGTACTCGATTTCTTGCATAGTATCAGCACTCCCTCACGTCCTCTCCACTCAATTTTGTAAACGAAAAGCATCTAGGATATTTAAAAATGCTCAAAACTTAGTAATTTCATTAATCAATTTATAAATCAGATCGTCACCAGTGGACCCTAACACTCATCTTCCTGGCATTTCAAACAAAGCGGAAAATAATTCGTGTTCTGCTTCTCCAAGTTAATACTTTACATACACAAGGTTTTAAATAACGGTTTTATTAAAATCTACGATTGGCGTATTGAAATTTGATCACCGTTTTATTCTTCCGCATGTTTATTGGGTGTTATACATGCTTAGTAAACTGACACTTAGACTTTGCTTTTGCGCCCATTCGAGGAAAGTAGGGACCCTTTTTAAATTCTAGACTCCACCCCCACCCAACACTTGACCTGATCCAGCCCAGAAAACTTCCATTCAATCACAACCTCGCATGGCATGTATTAATTTCTGATTTTCAATTAGCACTATATTCCTATAAGTTCAATAAGTAATCATGAATACATTAGTTGTCAAATTGTGAAATACTTTTACATATTAAAATTCATTAGAGAGACAACTGAACCGCAGTAGCAATTATAACGTGTAATAGAGAAGATACACACTGAATGATAAACTCAAATGTAGAAACTTTGTTATTATCCAGACTGAAATCAGCTCACTTTCAAGCTCAAGTCCAGAGCGACCTTTAAGCGGGAGAGGAAGAGAAAGGACGAGGCATGGGGCAAGAACCAGAGGGGGGAAGAAGAGGAAGACATGCTGTGCAGCCTGAAAACAGAGCGCCCAAACTCTACACATAGTTCAAATAAGGCAGACTAGAATGAGGGTAATTGTTTATTTATATCTTGCAAAACAAGTATTGATACATATTGAAATATGTTCGGTATTTGGCCAAGACTCCAACATCTACAAATCAGTAGTGTTTTGCACAATTTAAAAAAAATATACTTGTAGGATTATTTATTTTACCAAACAATGTATGTTTAAACTGCTTTACGTTTTGTTGCTACTCACCACCCCAACCCAATATCATCTGATAAAGGAAGATCATGCACAGATACAGTAGAAAATACAGAGGCCACCTCATTTATATGGCCAACTTATATAATACCAAAATGATAAAAGTAGTATGGAGACAGTCTCACTGAGTACCCCACTGCTTGATGACATACCTATAATTGATAAGAAACTAACTACAAAAGGTTTTAACACAGGTCACTTAAATGTATAAGATATAGTGGGGAAAATAGACCAGATTAAGTTAATGTTGTCTTCCAAGGAAGATAATGTACATGTTTTAGGATTCACTGAAACCAAATTAAATGCTAACCACAATGATAATCTATTTCACTGTCAAGGCTACAATAAACCATTACACAGGGACAGAGAGACAGCAGAGGGAGGTCTTGTATACATTAGGGAAGATGTAAATGCAGAAAGGCGACCTGATTTGGAGTCCCATGAAATTGAGGGTATTTGGGTGGAGATTTCTCAAAATAATGCAAGAGCATTCCTAGTTGGTTTCATTTATAGGCCACCTTCCTCCAAAGCAATTTGGAATGATAACTTTATGAAACAAATAGAAAATGTTCTTGCACAGAAGAAAGAAACATATATACTCAGCAGTGAAAATAAGGACCTACTCAATACTCAAAGGAGTAAATGGATGGAATTTATTGAATCATTAGGCCTAGTCCAGCTGGTAAATGAGCCCACAAGGGAAACAGAAATATCAAGCACTCTTATTGATCGCATTTATACCAACCTACCAGACAATGTGGCTTATGTTAATGTACCGAATATTGGTCTTAGTGACCACTATCCTACCTTTTTGACAAGAAAGGTTAAATGCAAGAGAAACAGGAAAAAGTACACACAGAACTATCACTTACAGATCGTTCCAAAATTGTAGCAAAGAACAATTTCTCAATAACCTTTATAAAGTCCCATGGAATATAATCCAAAATTTTGATGACATAGATGAAGCTCTGAGGGCATGGACTGACTTATTTATGGATGTAGTCTCTAAGTATGCACCTATGAAAGTACATCAAGTAATGTATGAAATCCAGCCTAATTGATTTACTACTTAAATCCTAGATACTATGAAGACACGAGACCAATTGAAGGCTTTGGGATTCCATGCACAATATGAAGTATGGACAAATAAAATAACAAGTATGATTAAAAAAGGCTAAAGAATTATTATCAATCAATGCTTGGCAACAAAAAGAGCAAGACATACTCCATTTGGAAAGTCTTCAATGAACTCATTGGGGTAAAACACAAAGATCAGACAAATAAAATTCACTCACTTCTGGTCAATGACATCAAAGTCACCGATGACACTGACATTGCAAATGTTTTCAATGAATTTTTTCACCAACATTACCCCTAAGTTAAAAGAACCAGTGATGAAAAAGAACTTTAATGAATTGAAAAAGTTCTGCAGCAGCAAAATCCCTAAGGTGGTGTGTTTATCTCACCAATATAAAAAATCTTTGTTAAGAAATGTCTCAGAAAACCTGATATCAAAAAAGCTACAGGACTTGATCAGCTATTTCAAATAGCATAACATTCATAATCAGTTTAAGTATTGCAACCTCATCTTTCCCCAAAATATGGAAAACTGCAAAAGTAATACCTATGCACAAATATAGTTCTAAAAATGATGCTGATAACTACCAGCCAATTTCAATACTGCCAAAGCTTGTTACAATTGATGGAAAAACATGTCCATGACTCGTTCATGTCATATTTAAGGAAATACTTACTGTTACACCCTAATCAATCAGGCTTTAGACAGAAACATTCATGTGAGAGTGCCTTGATCTCTCTAAATAATAAATGGCTCAAGCACTTGATCAAGGTCGAATAATAGGATATGTATTTGTAGATTTCAGGAACGTTTTTGATATGGTGGATCATGAAATCGTTTTGAAGAAACTGAAAATTTACCAATGTGATGAAAGCACAATTAGATGGTTTACTTCATACTTAAGTGAGAGAACACAACATGTTTATATAAATAATGTTCTGTCTGAACCTGGAACAATTAGTTATGGAGTACCATAAGGTTCAATTCTAGGTCCAATCCTACTGATATTGTTTATTAACGGCCTACCACTTTTACTAAGGGACTCAATTTCATCTTCAGATCTCTATGCAGATGACACAACATTGTCAGACATCCAAAACACAAAGCATGAACAAGAAATTTCTTTACAGGATGCCGTAAACAATCTGGAAAACTGGTGCACATGCAATGGCAAGGTGGTAAATAGTGGTAAAACTAAAACATTACTTATCTTAACACGGTAAGAAAGAACAAATCTTGGTGCTGATGAACTATGTCTGACACGGAAGGATAAAATTTGCAAATGGTCTGTCATGATAGACTACTTGGTATTTTGGTAGATAATAACCTATCATGGACTGAACATGTCAAACATATCAGTAAAAACGTTAATTCAAGTTTATGGCTTCTCAGTAGGATAAGACATTTTCTCCCTAAAAGGTGAAGAAAACTATTTTACAACAGTTATATAAAAGCGTATTTAGACTACTGTAATACAGTGTGGGGAATTCAAATGATAAAAACATAGCAAAGCTAGCACATCTTCAAATAGCATTCAGGATCATATGAATCCTGAAAGAAAGCAAGGAAAATTAAGTTGGTAAGTTAAAAATATTACCTATTAAAGACTGAATCAAGTTGAGAAAAGCCAAATTAATGTACAGGATATCCAGTAGTAGTGCTCCTGAATATTTACAATCACTATTCCAGTATAGGCTACCTGGTAATATTTCCCACCTGCGATCCATGTCTACCAAACAGTATAAAATGCACTAACCACAAAAGGGATTATTCAAAAAAAGTTTCTAGTACTCTGGAACTTTGCTCTGGAATAGTATTCCAGTTGACATTAGAAATGCCAACTATGTTTCCTTCTTCCAAACTCAATATATCCAGTGGCTCCAGAGATGCAGCTAAAATAGATAAATTCCTTTGTATGAGGGCCTCAAGGTAGATTAGTTCTTCAGCTAATTGTGTTACCCTCTTTAAATAAAGTCATTATTATTATCTATTTTGTCTTCGTCATTCACTATACTTAATGATATAGGGCTATTGGTTTAGAAGTTCAAGCAACCATATGTAGCAAAATATATAGAGTGATGTAAATATTGCTTGTGGTACAATTTTAAATTCCTGTGGCAATCAAAATATAAACTAGCTAAAATCATTTCATATATAGGTAGAAGTGATCTACACTAATGGCATACAAATATTTAGTACTGTTAAGGTCGACTTGCTCTTTTTCCAATTTAAGTAATAAATTTATTATTTAAAAAAAGCAAAATGATAACAAAAAGTCTATGCAATCTTACTTTGGAGTTCAGCAATTAAACCTGAACAAAATTCATATATCCAATTAAGTCTTGTAAAATAAATACTACACTTCTATTCTTCTATTTTAGATATAGTGCATGCCTTAAGGTGTATTTCTATAGCCCCAAAATATGTTAAGATACTACTATATATGCACTATCATGATAAACATAAGGACTTAATAATCCCAAAATGTTTTTTTTTGTCCAGAATTTAGACTGACATGAAGGCTTGCAAGAAACAGAATTTTGTTTTTCATATTTGATCTAACATTTTGGGTAAGAATTGTAATTGCCCAGTCTGCTTGGCATTCAGTTTTTCCACCTCTGAACTGGAAATTACTGCAAATGATTTCTGCAATAGACATTTTGCTCTATGCAATGGCAATTTTAAAACTTCTTTAATTCTTTCAATAACTTTATATATGCCTTGAACATGTTATTGCTAAAGCTTACAATTTTTATGTACAAAATATATATCGCAAACGGTATGAATAACTTCACAGGTATGTGGGCTACATTACAGAAAACCTCTTTCTGTATAAAGGATATGTGTAGCAGCTGCCTATGAAGGTATAACTTGCACTTTGTACTGATAAAATCAAAATACGGGATCCATTTGCACACAGAATTAAAATTTTGGTAGTTACTCTAACAATACAACATTTGCAATGACTTCCATTTCCAAGGTGGAATTGCAGAGATTGATAATTGATGTGCATATATGATTATTGTAAATGTTGAAATTTCCATTCTATCATGATTTTAGATATCAAGCTTTTTGTAACACATACATAAAGGGATTCAGTAGGCTTAATTTTTTAAACAAATTCCAGGAGATCTATGTGTGGAGCTAGACCGGCTGAAGAAACTGTTCATACAGATGTTGCAGTTCTACCCCAGCTTTGTCTTTAATGTACTTGAGCTAGGTTCAAGGTAGTGTGGTGGTTATCAACCAACTCCCAACACAAGATTACCAGAATGGTTTGAGGAAAATGAAGAGAGATGCTCACAGACCTGGAATAGGTGTTGTGAGAGACAGCTCTGCGTATCATTTTTGCCGGTAATGAAGAGATCAACTTTTGTTTAGAATGCATACTGTCTCTTAATGCATTATTCTTAATAATAATAATAGTTTATTTAGTGTAAGAAGTTTGAAGACACTTAGCTAGACTGCTTACCAAATGAGACATATGCTTAGATTATTTCTTTGCAACCACTGTGAATGAATTTTAAAATTGTGAGCCGTCTAAAAACAGACATGTAAACATATGCAATTGATAAGGAATTTTTGTTTAAAAGTTGATACTTATCGATCGAGTAGGTTCTTTTCGTTACCTGGTTTCAATGTGGGTACCTCACTATGCTAAACAAATCTAAGCTGATGATGATACAAGGATAAAATTCTTATGTAAATATTATCTTCATCTGCAATCAGCCATTCCTATTTGATCCCAATGCAGGAGTCTCTGACTTCTAAAAATAAGACTACACTTAATATTAGTTCTAGTTGTGATGGAACTCTCAGTGCTCATGTAAAAATAAAAGCACGTGCAGTTTTGATCCATGTGTATTTTACAGTGGAATTTGCTGATGGAAGATAAATAACATTTGAATAAACGCATGTTCCTATTATTTGTTAAAATATATTTCTTTTACATTTTAGAAATAGCTTATTACAAATTGGAATAAATTTTCAGGTTTTTTTAAGTTCTAATCCTTGATGAGGCTGTACTTGCCTTGGCCAGGATGTACCGATGGGATGTTCTTGTCCTCAACGATGAAGTTGACTTGATGAGCACCAACAGACATGTTGCCTATAGGCAGTTCATACTACTGCAACATAGAAGGATGGGCTCTGGACAGAGACGTGTAATTTCCTCTTGCTGTTTTGGCAGATGCGTTACAAATATATGGATGGACAATACACTGGCTTCATCCCCTCTAGGCTTGCATGAACTTGAACTCTTTCTTGCATGTACAAATTTGCATATAAATGAATACAGTTGACTTCATTCTTTGTTTTGTTGTAACTGCATATAATATTGCATCAAACAATAATGCTTTCATTCAGATTTTTTAAAAACACCAGTCTATTTCTGCCTATAAACAATGTGGGCAAGAAGGTCATAAATAATCAATACAAATAGTTTGCAGCAACTGCAGATGCAGCACTATACATTGTTTTCAACTACTGATATTTACAGAATATTATATAAAGTGTAACCTGCCTTAGCAGACTCATCCATATATCAGACACTGTTTCATATTTTACATAACTAAAATCGAGAGATATTCTCCTTCACCAAAACTAGAGATGATGGTGGTTCTTTAGGCGCCTGGTTTTTACAAATTCTCCTGGGAACATATTCCTTTAGTTCTCTTCTCCTCCTCATACCCTGCTTGCCCTCAAGTAGACAGATGAGGGTTTCTGTATAAGCTCCCTGATGTGTGGATACGTTTTCTTTTCCTTGCAAGGGTAGACGGACCATCTGCCGCTTTTTGGATTGTAACATCGATGATACCTGTTTTAAAGAAAATTTTTATTTTCTTAACTTGTGTGACAAGCATTCCCGTGCTAACCCATATTGACTTTTCACCCAGTATAAGAGCCTCATGACCAGTTCCCAAGAAGGAGTTGTCGAGGGTTGTTTTTGTTCTTATTTGTTATATCTACAAAGTACTGTGTGAGATAGGATGCATTGTTGCCCATTCCTTCAGAAGGCAACATATTTTCATGAACAGGTATTAGCTAGTAATCATAAAGATGATAGCATCTTCCCCAAACATCCTGAGGAAATTCCATGAACCCCATATATCGTTAATAAAGTGTGTAATTCCCTGGGAAAGTACTATACATATCATTGGATCTAATTATTTGACTTGCATTGCACAAATTAAAATAAATATCCATTAGAACTATAACAATATCAATTACAAGATCTCTATGCATGCAAATATTAAGATTCCTTACCACAAATATTAAAAAAAAATGTGTGCAACTTGTTGCAAAATGACTTGTATCTAATACAAAGTTTTCATGACTTGTACATGTGAATAATATTCCATTGGCTTGATGTCCAATCCGGGATTATAATGTACAGTCAATATATAAAGTTATTTCTAATTTCCTGTAGTGAAAAAAACTTACACTGTCTCCCCTTATTTGTTTCTCATTACATCTCTGCCACTATGGATATTGTGATCCAAAAGCAGCTAGCTCATTCCTAATCCTGTACACAGGAGGGATGTATGAAAGTCTCTTGGCACAGTACATCTGGAACTGCTGATGAAAAACTTCAAGCTCAGCAGTGCTTCTGCAATTATCAAAAACATGTTTCTTGTAACATGTGTCATTTGTAATCTGCTAACAGATTAACACAGTTATTAAATAATCATTACTGTTGGCAAATTTTGCATACATAAAATCTTTACTGAAGTGTTTATTGATAGTGTGCCATGAAATTGTTTATACCTGATGTGCATGTATTATACCTGAACCTACCAGAGTCACTGTACATGTATCATGTGCACACATCTTATGAGTGCCAACTTATTCAGATGTTCAAATGGTAAATATATACAGTCAATTATTCTTAAGTTGAGAATAAAAACATTTAAAGCGGTCTTAACATGTTTCTTTTAAATATGATGCAGTTGTTGCAATCCTGAAATGTCATACCTGAAATTTAAATAATACTCCACTCTGTTTCGGAACCTTTGGCCCAGAAGCACCTGTGCCAAAGTTTTCAGCACTTTGGCGTCCTTCTTGGGATCAAGCCAAGGTTTTGCCTGCTCTTCATTCTCCAACAAAGGTTCAAGTAGGCATTTATTAATGCCTTGGCGATGTGAGAGGATCCACTCATGTGTAATGGTGATGTGATGCAGGACACTCCTCCAGATACTCTTAAAGAATGTCACAATCAATGCCTATAGCACCTAAAGCTGGTCTCTTTTGTCATGGTGACCCCATATGGATAGATTATAATACAACTTGATTTATATCATCAAATGAAAGCTACATTGTAGATTTGCTAATGGTTAATGTAGCAGGATTGCAGTTTTGCTCGGATCAATGTTCCTTCAATATTCCATATTACTCTGACATTTCAAATAAATTACTTTTAATAAACTACATACCTAGAGGATTTGGTGATGTGTATATATGGATAAAATATACATTCAAACAAATCCGAAGATAAGGATTATGCACTGTAACTCTGATTTCATACAAAAATATCATACAGTAGCAAACATTTACATGTATCTGTTTCAAATACAGGGACAGAAATCTCACCAAAAATTGTTCATAGCTGCTAGCAGTCTTGCACGAAAACCAAAACTGGTTCATGATGTCTTTGGACCACTGTAATAAAGCCATATTTGCCCTTTGTTTGGCAACCTTGAAAAGAAGGTAGATAAAATAAAGTTAAAAGTGCATGAAGAGCAATCATCAAAACAGAAACAGCTTTCCAATTCCAAAAGTTTTATAAAAGGAAAGAGTGAAAACCAACAAGTTTTGTAAAAATCAACAAATCATTTAATTCCCTAGAATAAAAGATGAAAATTTTAAAAGAACTTACAGTATTGTGAATTAAATCCCAATAAGTTTTATCACCAGTCCTAATGAATAAAATTCTAATTAAATTCCAGAGGTGTCCAACAAAAACTTCAACTCTGTAATCTCAGTAATTTGTTTTCAAATTAAATGTGTCCTATGTGCATTCATCATGAGCTAAGTGGATAGATGGGATGAGGGTGCTAGCAAGAACTGCATATGGGACATAGCTATAAATGGGAAACTGCATAAAGAAAGCATATAAGGTATGTAGACACAATTTTAAAATATACAATCACTGGTCCTCTAAGTATTAGGCGAAACACACAGCTGTGATTATTGGGTCAGCCATCACAGTATACTGGAACATTTTTTGCCTAACCAAAACAATGACAGTTCAAATTATAATTTTTTTTCCATGCATCAGGTGGCACAGTTGAGGTACCCCATCCCACTTCTGAGACAGTGAAATTCAAGGTATTTTTTTCTAACTCAAACTAAGAAAAGAATGAAGTAGGAAATCAACCTGCTGGCACAATTTTAATAATGTCCTTTATCAACATTACATTTGTTATACCATTGTTTCAGTAGAATGACAATTGTAAGACCCCCCAAAAAATCTGCAAGAAATTTGTAATGTTTACCTTTCTGATTCAATAGGAAATACTTCAGATACTGAAGGTGTCTTCATTCTTCCTGTATGTTGCAAAAGCAGTTGGTCAGGTGTTGATGTGAAGCATGAAGATGTACTGGCCATCGGTTCTGTATGCTTGGGTTCATCTTTTGCTACATTCTTTGTAACTTCGTTACTAAAAATGTGTATTAAATATTCATTTGTATTATAATTCATATTGGAAATCTGTTTCTTTGTACTTTGTGTTGAATACTTAGAACTGAAATACTTCATTTTAGCAAGAATACATAATAACAGATGTAAAAACATTTAACATCAATAAAACTAACTTGATTGCAGCTCACAACTTTGACTGATAACATAACAACCCGCCAGCCATATATTATGGTAGCACTACTACATCCTTTCCTTTCATGACTAGAGATCATTTTGTAACTGTAGTCAATACAATGCTTTATAATAAAGTTACTAGCAGTTGAAAGATGTACAATAAAATCTTAGCATCCAGCCTATTGTAAGCCTAAAATCAAAACTGTACTCGATCAGTTATACATTCAGATATAGAAAACCCTATTAACAGTTCAACATTAAACATGTATTATTTGTTCTACACGTTCACATGATAAGGTTATTGGGCTTTTATGCAAGCAATATGATTGTCACATTAACCCAAAGTGTGTGTGTGTGTGAGTGTGTGTGAGGGAGAGAGAGGGTACACATGATGATAACGCTTGTACATGTGTCTAAGTTCCCTAACGGAATTTAAAGAACTTGTCTCACGCACAGGGGCTCGTATCGTTGCTTACAATGTACCTGTCATACATATGCTATGACAGGTAAATTGTAAGCCACGATACGAGCCCCTGTGGCCTCACGAAGGTAATGGACATGTGTACAAATGATCTTTATGAGCACGCTGTTATAAACAAAATAAATACATTCCACCCCAACATATATGATACATACAATGCAATCACCGAGTGAAATATCGATCAGCCGATCATATTTATTTTGGGAATCTTACAAAGCAAATCAAGTTCTTGTGCAAAGATAGTAATAATAAAACTGTGTACCTTCAAAACATAGGTACAAGATATTGACAATTGGAGAACACTTCATACGTAGACATTGGCCTACCTGTCCAACAACAACTTCGCCATTTCAGTGTCTGATGCCAGTCCTAACTCTTCCATTAATGCTCTCTATCGAACAGACTGGTGCCCAAGACGAATCCTTGATAGGTCCCGTTCGGTTTCTTTGACAGCTTTTCGACGTTTCTTCTCTGAAAGCCATTTGTGTTTAAAGTAGATATTTAAATTAGAACCACGTGACACATAACCCGCCCATTGGACGAAGATGACGTTTCCGTTTTTGTGGTCACGTTGGGTTTCCGTAACAGTTCGTGATCTACAAATTTCAATTAAAGCGGCCCCCCTCAAAAAAATTCATTTTCTCTCGTTTATTTATCAATTATCTAATTGAATCGTCACAAACTCCAGGTTTTTGTAAATTATTTCAGCTTATAAGTTTCATTTTATTATTTGCACGATCTTTAAAACTTATAAAATTACAGACACTTTGCGCTATTGTGCCTTTAAGTTTCCTAACTATTAGCGGGTGCGTATGGGAACAAACGTATACATTATTTTGTCAACGTCCATGAATTGGTATTGCACGGTATGTATGTATGTATGTATGTATGTATGTATGTATGTATGTATGTTCTTCGAGCTGCATATTTATCTATGTATCAGTGGAGTAAAAGAACATTAGAATCAGATAGATACACCTTATTATGGTCACCAATGGCTCCCATACGCTGTGCGAGGTTATGTCAATAAAGTAGTGAAGAGGATCTTTCCAAAGCTGACATACATCTGGTTTCGTACTTTTGCATTTTCGTAAAGCTCTGTACTAGTGCAATAGATTTGGGCACCACTGTGTATTACCAACATGCTACTGTTGCACAAACTTTTCAGCTGTTTGTTTTTATCTATTTATTTTCGTCTCCTAAAGTCGAAAGAAGCATCAGATAATTCGTGACATATCTTAACATTAATTTACAAAAACGTCAATGCAACGTTATACACAATATATAAAATGCAAATAAAAAAAAAAAAGAGAAACGCGATAAAGCGATTTGAATGTTGACAATGTCTGAGAAAGATAACATATTATTTTACAGAACTATTGAAAATTGATAACATTTCAAAATGTGAAGTTGATTCAAACCGTATATGACAAAAGGTGTAAAGCAATAAAATATAAATGACTTCAAACTCTTCAAAGTGACTGTGAAGAAAATGAAGAATAATAAAAGTCAGATTAAGGTTGATACAAATCACGAGGACATCTAATCCTATTTCAGATTTCGTTAAAGGAAGATTCATTATCTGCATTTTTCCTCGATAATATTTTTACAATTTTAATCAATCCGCGAACAGTCAGTTTTAACTAAAATTTTATACTTTAAATGACGGATTTAGGTTGACCAAGATTATATGTACACCACCATATCTTAAACCCGCTCTGGACATTGCACAAATATTTTCCAATGATAAATTACTACATTGAAACTTAGTGTTTTGACATAAAAACGATTTATTTATGACTACACTTTAACATTTGACATAGAGTACAATGTGACATGCGATTTTGGCAGCATCAGCTAAACTGGGCGATGTAAATAGCAAAAGCTGGTTGTGGGGTTTCCTACTGTTTAACCTATCGGACTGTTCTAGTGTTAGTTAAATCTGATAACATGTTTCATGCTTATTTCCAAATTGACAAATGCTATCCAAATGCAAGATAGTTTGCTTTTAATGGTAAAAAGTAATGGAATTTCATTCCATCTACTAGAAGCTCGACATAGCCTTACATCATGATTGAAACATCAAAGTGTATTAGAGGATTATCAGTTCAATTCGAAACCGTTTTAAGATTGATCTGATTTTGAAAGAAATAACATTGTAAAACAAAATAGTGCGTTTTATTCTTGACAATGGAAGATTAAATTAGGATATAGCAATCTGATTGAGAAAATCAATGTAGATGAGGAACAAAATGGATTTACGTCATACTTATTAAAGTATCAGGAGTTATAAGACCTGCATTTTAGGTGCAAATGCACCAAAAGATTCTATATATTACATAGTCTATTTAACCAATTCAATACACTTTTAAAAGGTTACATGAGAAACAAATACTAGGTCAAAATAAGGTTACGACTCAGAAGAAAATATTATGACAGATTTATAAAGTATATTTCAGCTTCAGTGTAAAATTGGTCATGCTGTTAGTGGTGATGTTAACGTTTTGTCACCGAGTGACATGGTCATAAAATACAGAGCATCGTTGGATACAGTTATTTAGACAAAGCTTGACACCCTTTTGTACTTGGAGTAAACACCATTATTAGTACCGAAGTACTTATAGATGATATTCGAAAGTTTGGTAAGAAATATATGAATAAAACAATAAATTATAGAGGGCATTAGGAGAAGATAAAATAAAATATTTGTGAAAAAGGGACTATGAAGACGACATTTCTATTTTAAGGATGACGGAGCTTGTGCATAACATTATTTGTTAATACGACTGTACCTTGGATTTTAACTGCACATCACGACCATGCCTCCGGGAAGCGTTGCCTCTAAGACAATCCTTCAAATAAGAAATGCTTTAATTTATCTTTATTAAACAGTTGGTGCACATTGCCTTTGGTACGCCTGTGTGATGCACAAGCTTCAACAGTTTACTATGTGCCCTTCAAAAATTGAATTCTCATCATATAGATATATTCATTTTCCAATTTCCAGATGTCCCCAACTTTGACAGGATGTCCATCAAACTGGTTGCTATATTTATTAAATTATATTTTCATATGGTATATATATATATATATATATATATATATATATATATATATATATATATATATATATATATATATATATATATATATATATATATATATGTATTGTGTGTGTGTGTGTATTGTGTGTGTGTGTGTGTGTGTGTGTGTGTGTGTGTGTGTGTGTGTGTAACACAAATTCCACGAGATAAAAGTTCCACTCAATTTATTTACCACATTGATTCAAATTTTTCTTTCCTAAAATCATTCATGACTGTATGAGCTACGTCCGAGCGGTTGATATTTATCAATGTGTAACATTACACATTCAGTCCTATCAAGAATATATGTTGAACGTCGTTTCCTTCAAATCTGGTACAGTGTATTTTAAAGTTCTAATTATCATTCAGTGATACTGCCCTTTTCACCTCTATATATTCAATTTATAAATTTGGTGCTGTAGTAAAAAGAATCTACACTTAATTTGATTATCAGTTTAGATGGGTTTCTTCACAAGTCTCGTGGGCAAGTCTAACAGATTTCACAAAGAATGAAATTTCAAAAGATTCTATTGATGAATTGTTAGAAGTGTCCCATTAATACTGAATATTTAAAACAAGTATTTATTGTTGCTCCATGTAGTCCATAGCATTTAAAAAAGGAATATTTAAGCCTTTATTGTGATTACTATTATTTCTATTTGTTCATACGTTTCATTTATTCTTTGAAGACGTATAAAATCAGGTTGTTATCTATTTTTCACTTGTTTTGGTATGCTGTATAAAACATCAATGAATGCACACTTAGTGACTGCACTTCCCTAAATCTCATCTGCTGTCTCTGGCCTATCAGCCGTGGATCTTTTGGTGCACCTGACTGGCTTTAAATGTTTTCTCACTACTCCCATTTTGTTATGCGAAATCATTAAATCTGACTAGGTATGAAGGAATCACTTCAACAACACATCTAAATTCATCTTCCATTGGAAAAAGTAATCCTGCAGGCTTAGTTAAACCGTTGTTCAGATGTTTAAGGTATACTGGAGTTTCACATAGTCAATAATCTGTTGCTGTTGTTGTTGTTGTTGTAAGGCTTAACGCCATTTGTCAGCACACGATAGGCTATACATGGCGGCCAGTATTAATGGTGGAGGAAGAAACCGGGAAATCCCCGGAAAAAACCACCGACCCACGAGAAGCTACTGGCAAGCTTTCTCACATATCCACATTCGCCGAATCCGAGACTCGAACCCACGCAGACAGAGGTGAGATGGCAGTGATCGGTAACGGAGAGCGCTTTAGACCACTCGGTCACTG